>CANUEX010221017.1:0-129659 GCA_948099535.1 Jatropha multifida | reverse complement strand
TCACTAAAAATAAAATGGGCCAACTTGTAGAATATTTTCATATAAGTGTGGTGTTGAAATCAGAGATTAGGCTTACTACGGGCCTCGGGGGCCTTAAGCTTACCCAGGTCCTAATGCCGGTCCGGCCCATGGAAATGGGTCGTGACACCTGCCCACTCAAATTTCATTTTTCTTTTTTAACCTATGGATAGATTTTCGTTCTAATATCTTCTTTTTGTAATTTTTATTTTGACCCCTCATTTTTCTTTTATTTTTTAATTTTTAAAGATGAAAATTGTATATAATGGGAAAATTATAATCTTGTCTCTATATAATGCCAAAATTAACTACTTTGTCTCTATTTTTTTTAAAATACATTACTTTGTTATTTTATTTTACTCGCGTCATACTGTAATATACTGGCTGATTATAGAAGTTAAATTGACATAAAAAGACACAAAAGCCCTTATATACAAAAGCAAATTGCAGTATTTATAATAATATCAATATCTATAGATTGAAAATCAGATTGCTAATCACTTTTAATCTCATCTTTATCAAAATCAAGCAATTGAATAATATGGCTACTGCACTGTAAAAGAAATCGAAGTTTCTAATCAAAACTCATAATCTACTCGCCAAATTATTCATTTTCAAGCACAAGATAAATATACAACATTATTTACAATCTCATTAATGTAAAAATCATGAAAATAAAGTATATTTGCTGCCATAACAAGAAAGTTGCAGTCTCCCTTCTCAAACTTGCAAGAAATACATTAATCTTCTTATATCCTCGTAGAATATCAGTTCAAGGTTCATTTGGCAGATTAAATCAAGTTTTTTGTCTAAAATTTTTGCATAAACAATGCTTTAAACCCTATCTATATAAAATTTGAGGATTATAAAATTTTAATCAATAAATTGAAAGAAGAAATAGCAAAATGTATTGAGAAAAATTAGAGTCAATTTATCCCTGCATTATTACAATTTGCCAGAGTTGTAAGAAGTGCAAAAATTGAATTCACAGTAAGTCATGATTTCCCTCTCTGTCTCTCTCTCCTTTGAGCTCGTAAGACTTTCAAAATGGAAGGGTTAATGGCAGAAATGCCCATCACATATGAGAATGAAATGAAGTTGGTCGATAAAAAATGCAAATTTAATGGGGAGATAAATATATTTATCATTTTATAAGTTTCTTAACGGAAAAAAATTAAAAATATTAACGGAAGAATAGAATAGATGGATAAAATCAAAATATAGAGACAAAGTAGTGTATTTAAAAAAAATATGGACAAAATAGTTAATTATAACATTATATATGAACACTTCTATAATTTTTCCAAAAAAAATTCAATAGGTGAGCTTTGATATTGGGGATAGTTTGGGAAATATGATGGGAATGATTGCCTTCTAGAAGAACGCATCACTTTCAAAACTTATGCTTTGTTTGGGAAGAGAAGTAAGATAAAGTGCGTGAAATTTTACTATTTATTTTTCTCCTAAAGCAGAGTGAAAATAAAGTTAAATTTCTTGATATTTTACTTCAAATCAAACAAAGAATTTTGGTAACACCGAAAAATTTTCAATTTTTATTTTACATCCATCCAAATTTTACAATCTTTCAAACAAAGGCATATTTCGAAGGGCAAAAGCGGTAAAGCGCCACGCTGAGGACGTTGACTATTAAAAAGTTGAGACATAATATGTTTTAATTTACATAACTATCCTTGCAACATGTTTGGATAACAAGAGGGAATAGAAAAAAGGTATGAGAAGAAAACAAGGAAGGAAAATTGTTTAGTTACGAGTACAGAAATAGTTTTTTCCTTCATTAATCGTTTCTTTAATTTTTTTCTCCAAATTAAAAAAGAAAACAAGAAAAATAAAGATTTATTTCATTTTTTTGTAATTTCCTTTTTTTTAATGAAGAAAAATAATTTATTTTTCGTGTGTTATTAATTTATTTATTACATTAAATGTTAAAATACATAACTAAATATATTGTTGACAAGTAATATTATTACTAATATCCTATAAAAGAAGCTGACACTAATTTAATAAGTATTATTAAAAATGGAGAGTTCACTGTACCATAATTCTATTCATTTTTGAATTTCAATAATAAAAAAATTAAAATTTATAAAACCTAAAATCAAAACAAAATGAAATTTTAGAAAATTAAACTAAAAAAATAAAAAAATTTGGTTCGGTTTGGGCATTCGAATATAAGTGAATCTGAATAATTTATTTAATCGATAATAATAAATTAATTCTAATTGTCAAAACTTGAGGTAAATAACATCTTTTTTATCAAATTCAATTCAAAATTCAAAATTGATATCTTGATTTCACTTTAATTCAATTTTAATATCAACAATTCTAACCCTAAATATTTTTTTCATTGGATTCTCTTAACGTGATTAGGCAATATAATAAATTATTTACACTGTTTGAAAAAGGGAAAAATCTATATTTTCATATTTTTTTTGGTTGTATAAAACAATTATACACATATTTTATTTACCTTACAAATATTTAAATTTTGTTTTGTTTGTTTCTAAAAATTATTGTGATATTTTTAGAAATAAAATAAATTATTTCAGTTCATACATATTCACAGTTTTTTCCAAATTTACTGAATTATTATTGAATTTGGCTATATTTAGACAGAACTTTTAGTTATAAAGGAAGAAGAGAATTGAAAGATTAAATCCAATTGAGTCAGGAGTAATTTTTGGAGAATTCAATTTTAACCTAATAGCCAAAAACAAAAAAGAAGTAAGAAGAAGAAAACTTGTATTTTGTTTGGATATTTTGGGAAAGCAACAGATTATCAACCCTCCCCCTTTCTTTCTTCCAAGAAAGGGGGAAGAAGAAAAACAAAAATAAAAAAAAAAAACAAAAACAAAAACCAAACAGCAAATTGTCAAGAGAGAGGAAGGAAAGAGGTTAGGAGGGAAGTCTCTGGGAAAGAGCTTTGACCTTTCTCTCTCTCACTTCCTTCTCTTGTTGAACCAATCCAGCCCAATCTTTCTTTTGAATTCTTGTTCTTTATTATAATGCTCTCCTTCCTTGTCTTCCCTTAGAACCTCATCGCTCAACCTCTCTTCCTTCATTTCCTACATCTCCATCATTGAAATTTCTACTCTTTCAACTAATTTTCCAGGAAAAATCGAAAACTTTCCTGTAAAATTTTAGGTTCATAATTCTGATATCTTATTATTTATAGCTGGATCTTGGATCTTTAACCTCGACGTAGACACCCTTTTCTTATTTTGTCCAAGTTTCAGGTTTTGACTAAAAAGATCAAAATTTTGATCGATCTGAATCCTTTTTTCTCTTCAAATCCGAATACCCATTACATCAACAGCCCAAAAGATCAAATTTTTTGTTATCCCTTTTACCTTTTTGTTTTCTGATTCATGGGTAATTGTTGTGTAACTCCATCAGCAGTTGCTTCCCCTGACAATAAGAAGCACAAGAAGAAGCAAAACCCATTTGCCATCGATTATGGCCAAAACAATGGAGTCCACCACAAGCTTACGGTGTTAAAAGAGCCAACAGGACGAGAAATCGAGCAAAGATATGAGTTAGGTGGAGAGCTAGGTAGAGGTGAATTTGGGATTACATATTTATGTACGGACAAGGAGACTGGTGAGAAGTACGCTTGTAAATCCATCTCAAAGAAGAAGCTAAGGACGGCAGTGGATATAGAGGATGTAAGGAGAGAAGTGCAGATCATGAGGCATTTGCCTAAGCATCCTAATATTGTGAGTTTGAAGGATACTTATGAGGATGATAACGCAGTGCATCTGGTTATGGAGTTGTGTGAGGGTGGAGAGTTGTTTGATAGGATTGTTGCTCGAGGTCATTACACAGAAAGAGCTGCTGCTGCTGTTACAAAGACCATTGTGGAGGTTGTTCAGGTAAGAATTTTCATATGTTTTTGATTGGGTCTTTTATTTCTTTTATCAAATAATATTTAACTTATGTGTGTATTGGTCAAACAAGAGAAAGAGAGAGAATTTGATGTTTGATCTTCCTAAATATAGGGATTCAGGGCCCATCCATAAATTCAATTGATGAAGATATGATTTCTTGGAAGTGATTGATAAATAGTATTAGTATTGTTATTGACCTATGAACTTTGTGGAGATGATTTGTTTTGAGAAATATAAATGGCCGGGGCAAATGGTGACTCTGAATGGAGAAGATTTTCTTAATGTATAAATTCCCTGTGCTGGTTGTGCTTCTTTTATCTGACCCCAACTTCTCCTATGTATAAACGGAAACAAATCTGGTTTGCCCTATTTCCTCTTGTTTTTTTTTTTAAACTATTGATCGTTCATGAGACCCTTTTGGTATCAATAAGTACTTGACTAAAATTCCAGAAAATGGTCTAATTTTCTGTAAGAAGTTAGTTTCTTGATAATATTTTCTGTTCTATGCTGTTGTAGCTAATTGTCGTGGAGGCAGTAGTTAATTGGGGTCAATTCCTTGGGTGTTTAGCCTGCTAATACTAAAGTTATAGACAATTCCAACTGAAAAAAATTTTATTTGGTTTGCAATGAGTTTAACTAGCTCTGTTGTCTTGCAGATGTGCCACAAGCAGGGGGTGATGCATCGGGATCTAAAACCTGAGAACTTTTTGTTTGCAAACAAGAAGGAAACTGCTGCTTTGAAGGCAATTGATTTTGGACTGTCGGTGTTTTTCAAACCTGGTAATGCCTCATGTTATCTATTGTATTTTGTAATTGTGCTTTTTAGTCACCATTAAGGGCTTCTTTCTTTTCCATTTACATATGCTGAAGTTTGGTTGCTTTCTGCAGGTGAAAGATTTAATGAAATCGTTGGAAGTCCATACTATATGGCTCCTGAGGTGCTAAAGAGGAATTACGGTCCAGAAGTGGACGTTTGGAGTGCTGGAGTCATACTTTACATCTTACTTTGTGGTGTTCCACCCTTTTGGGCAGGTTTGTAGTCTGTATTTTTGGTTTGGCTAAAATAAAATCATCGATGCACATGATATTCTTTGCATTATGTGCATGAGCAAAAATGCTTAAACATGAATATTAAACTATGAATTTAGTCAAACAGGAGAAACTATCTTCATGTTGATAATTGAAGAACATTAAAGCAATAATGTGTCTAATCATATAATTTTTCTCATGTTGTGTTTATATCCAAAATAATGCTTCTATATGTCATTTCTTCCCTTATTTCCTTAAATTTATTTATCTGTTCTAGTACTTGATTTCATAACTTTCTCCTCCTTTTTATGCAGAAACTGAACAGGGAGTTGCACAAGCAATCATTAGGTCTGTTATAGATTTTAAAAGGGATCCTTGGCCCAAGGTTTCAGATAATGCAAAAGATCTTGTGAAAAAGATGCTTGATCCTGACCCAAATCGTAGGCTTACAGCACAGCAAGTTCTAGGTAATGTTGGGTTCTGATGAAATTGTTGTTTCATGTTCATGGAGCTTTTATTGTATGCTTAATTAATAGTTGTGTGTTCTCTTTTAATGTAGATCATCCCTGGTTGCAAAATGCAAAGAAGGCTCCTAATGTATCTTTAGGTGAAACAGTGAAAGCAAGGCTCAAGCAATTCTCTATAATGAACAAACTCAAGAAAAGAGCTCTGAGGGTAACGTCTTTAATCCTTGTTTTTGAATTGACAAACTCTCTGTTTTGGCCTCTTGATTTGGTGTTTGAGGTTAGTTAGAGTTCTATCTTACATGCTATGCTATTGCTAATGCTTTTCAATTGCAAATTAACAGGTTATAGGTGAGCATTTGTCCGTAGAGGAAGTTGCTGGCATAAAGGAGGGCTTCCAAGTGATGGATACTAGTAATAAGGGGAAGATTAACATTGATGACCTAAGAATTGGGTTGCAGAAGCTAGGTCATCAAATCACGGAAACTGATCTTCAATTTCTAATGGAAGCTGTAAGTGCTGAATACTGTCCTGAATTTTAAAAACTCTTAGCCTTGTTAAGATGCTGATCTTAGATTGGGAAACTTGAAAACCCATTGCCTTTGCATTCATTGCTGAATGGATTCTCAAACAGAAACATGAAAACTGCAATTTCTGAAAACAGTGAATAAATATTTCAATGTGCTATTAAGTGCCATTTTTCAATTGTGGTCCTAATAAATTTGTTTTATTTGTTTTTACAGGGTGATGTAGATCGAGATGGGCATTTGGACTATGGAGAATTTGTGACCATTTCTGTTCACCTAAGAAAGATGGGTAATGATGAACACCTCCGAAAAGCATTCGAATTCTTTGATAGAAACCAAAGTGGGTACATAGAAATTGAGGAGCTAAGACATGCGTTGGCTGATGAAGTTGTTGAAAACATCGAAGACGTCATTAACGCAATTATTCATGATGTGGACACAGATAAGGTTAGTCCTATTTTCTTCTCTTTTTGTCTGTTTCAGTATTAAAATTATCACATTCAGTCCACTTCCATGAGATATTGTGATGGCACAAAATGTTGAGAGATTATTCAGTGATTTTGGTTTATATGCACCCTCTCTCATATTCACGAGGGATCCATCTTCCATAGTTCAAGTGATCCCTCAAGAATGTGATTGCAGGGTGCTCTATATGCCCTATAGAAGAGATTATCTGCTACCTTTCCCTTCCTTGCATAAATGGCGCACTCATTTAGTGTTTTATGGAGCCTTTGAAATCTCATTCTTTCTTGTAGCCTGTAAAATTTTTCTCTATTTAGAGTCCTCCCTGAATCATTTTCTGGAAACTTGCAGGATGGAAAAATAAGCTATGATGAGTTTGCGACAATGATGAAGGCCGGTACAGATTGGCGAAAAGCATCAAGGCAGTATTCACGAGAACGGTTCAGTAATCTGAGTCTTAAATTAATGAAGGATGGTTCATTACAGTTGAACAATGAGGTCAGATGACTCAACAAGAGAGAATCATGACAATTATCAAAAGGCTAAGAGCTCACTCAAGTCTTTTTTTTTTTCTCTTTCATTCAGATTCTCTTAAAAATTTTTTGGTAACTAGGATTTGAGCCCTGGTTGATAAATTTTTTTTTCTTGAATTTGCAATGTTCATTATGTTTGTTGTGAGAGATTGGTGGGGAAAAAAGGAAGAGGAGTGGTAAAACTTGAAGGGGAGGGCTGTTATTTGTGCTTGTAAATAGTTTTAATATTATTTATTCCAGCAAAGGAATCATCTGGCTATTGTTAGGTGTACCTTCCATGAACAATGTGAATTTTGTTTGTATGTTAATAGAAGAACCTGTTTGGCAATACTAGCTGTTCTAATAGCTATTAGCTGTGTTTTAATAGTTGTTAATGTTAATTGCTTAAGCAGTAATTAAAAGCGAAAGTGTTATGTTAGTTTTTAGTTGTTTAAATAGCGGTTGAAAGCGAATGTTTGATTGACAATTATATTTAAAATGATAAAAAAAATATTAAAATTTTTGGATTTAAACTCATAAAAAAGAAACGATGATTTCACGAAATTTAAATTTTTATATTTCAAGGGAGCAAAATAAAAAAAAACACGTTATTTTATGAATAAAATTAAAAATTTTTAATATTTTAAAGAATCAATATTTTTAATTTTTAATATTTACTTGAGGTCAAATTTAAATATATAGAAAAAATTTTTTTTTTTATTATCAATTATAAACAAGTCAAGCATAAATAAACAAAAAGAAAATGATAATGAAGGGACCAAATTAAATAAAAATTTCAGTAAGAAGGCATAAAATGCTAAATAAATACTAGGTAGGATAACGTTTTAAAAAA
Organism: Jatropha multifida; assembly: GCA_948099535.1. NCBI lineage: Eukaryota > Viridiplantae > Streptophyta > Magnoliopsida > Malpighiales > Euphorbiaceae > Jatropha > Jatropha multifida. The sequence continues at coordinate 121,889 of CANUEX010221017.1, read as the reverse complement.
CACTCATAATTTTTTGAACCTTACGTACTCATAAGTTCAGACTTTTTTTTGTGATTAAACTTTTAGTTAGTTTTCTTACGTGACATGTCCACATGGACGTGATATGAAAAAATTAGACCCCATTAATAGACATTCAACAAACATTGACAAATTCTAGATAGATGCTACAATTGACAAAGAAAAATAAAGTACATGATATTAATTGATAAAATTAAAAGTATTGGCCAAATTTGAAAAAAACTCATAAATTAAGCCAAAAAAAATATGAATATTCTCAAAATTTTAAATGAGTATTTAAAGTGAAACAAAATAAAATGTCTATTTATTCCCATTAAAATGTAAGCCAGAGAGTAACATTTTAGTCTCAATCTTTTAAATTATAAATTTACTATACACTTTAGTCCTTGAAATTAAATTTGCATAACACATTAGTCCCTAAAACATATGGAATTAGGTTTAGAATGAAATTGTGACATTGTTTGATTGGTCGGATATTTATTGTGAATACAATAATTCCTGAAATTGAGAAACATTTGGTTTGGCCTTTTGAATTTGGAATACAAAGGCGGTGTTTTGTCTCTTTGGTAGTTGCGATATTGACAACAATGATAGAAACTACACTTATTTTGGGCCTGCCATTTCCACACTTTTCTTCACCCATTAAAGCTCACAGCCTAACCTATAAATAAGGGTAATTGTAGGATCTAAGTGGTCAATTCTGTTGTATAGACCTTTTTTTTTTCATTTGTTTCTTTTTTTAAAGTATAATTAATTTCTTAATGGAAAAATATGATTTTACCTCTACATCTCGAAACATTAACTACTTTTATTTTTTGCATTTTAAAAATCATGTTATTTATCTCCGTTAAATGAAATTTAACTTTGGTCTATTGTTTGAGATTTAAATTGTTAACGGATCCAAACTACATGACAAAATAGTTTCTTCTTTCTTTAACACAGAAAGAAAGGGTTACTATGTGTGTTAGTCATTGCCATTTTCGGCTCGAGCCATCGATTTAGGTGTTGACATTCCGATTTAAAACACTCTCATAAGATAAATGGCCACTCGAACACTGACGAAAGCACCCGATCTCATTCCTGTAGGATCATAGCGTTGCAATATAGCCCATGAGTGACTCCATGACATTAAAATCAATATTTAGATATCATGCATAACAGGATGTGCTAATGGAGAATCAAAGTCTAATCAAACAGGCGAATGACCAAGGCCTTAACCACCAGACCACCATATCGGGTGGTAACAAAATAGTTAATTATGTGAAAATATAAGGACAAATATAATATTTTATTTTAGTTCATATGTATATAAGGTTAGTTCTATAATTTTAGGAGCATTTAATGACTTAAATATGAAATAATGGACGGAAGGATGATTTGGTTTAAGAGAGAAAAAAAAAAGATAAGAATAGAATTTAAAATATAAAAACAAAAATGTCTTTTCTTGTGATATTAAGAATGACTCTCCTCCTAATGCATCTAAAAATACCATTAACTTGTTGGATTGGTTTGTCTTTATCCTCTCCATTTGGAGGGCTTATGGCCCATATATAATTGGATCTTTAAGAAATTGTAAATATTCAAATATTTATATGTTGGATTTGAAATCTCAGTTCCTGCATTTAAAAAGTGGACATTACACCGCTAAGCTATATCATCGCAGCAATCTAAATTTTAATTTTAAATATTTTCAAATCATGAATTGATAGGTTTAAATTGTTTTTTTGAAAGCCTAATTGATGGGAATTTTTTAAAAACATGCCAATGACAATTTTAAAATTCTTTTCACGTAGATAAAAAGACCCAATCAACAATACCTTGAGCAATGATATCCTTATCATCTAAAATAACAACACCTTCCTTTCTGCATCATGACTCCAATCAACAAGAAACAATCATACACATGGATTTTACCATGTCCACATTTTGGCATATAGATTCATAAGTCAATTCTTACCCATTACAAACAATAATTTTGATGGTGACCCATCTAATTTTTAAGATATATATATCCTTTTCTTGTAAGATTGAATTTATTTGGTAGTTTGCCTCCAAAGCACAACTCATATTTAAGGACAGATCATCGTTCTATGACAAATGTGTGTTCGTGAACTCTTAATTGATATTTTAATCGGATTGGCATTACAAAATTCAATGATGGTCTTATTTTCAAACCAATAATTCATAATAGAAAGTCTTCTCTATCATGCATATACATACATACATACATCTATCATTGTACTTTTTCTCAATTATATTTTGCAAAAATATAAAATATAAAGCTCATGTATAAGAAACGACATTCCTTCACAAAGCAAAATGTTCATGCTATCGTTATTATTATTTATTTTAATACAACTTTTATATATGAGATGGCCAGCGAGTCATACGTTGGGGGAATATTTGTTTGTGACCAAACACGTGGTAGGAAATCATTGATAAAGACGTCGAATGGTTAATTTCTACCGGCTGATGTCAGAACAAATCTTGCTTATACCCGGTGCGGAATCGCTGCATACGTGTCAAAATCAGACTGGGATTACGCAACTGGACAAAATCCAATCACTGCCATTGATTATACTGTAATTTCTCTATTTTACAAAAAAAAAAAATTAAAAAGGATTTTGTTTTTAGTGGTGCAGCCGTTTTCTGGAATATTAAATTTTTACTGATTTAATAATTGCTTAGTGAGAATTATATTTTAATCTCCAAATCATTGTTTAATCCATTGATAGTCACCAATTTTATAAAGTAGTGCTGCTTTTTATTTTTGTATATGTAATAACAATTAATCAATTATTTTTATTTAATTATTTATATATTATATGAGAGACAACAATTTTTAACCTGAAAAGGGTATTTTGTATGCGATTGTCTGATAATTGTGTATATGTGGACCCTATAATTAAAGGCTTATTATCATATGGCAAAGACTTTTTTTTTTTTCTTTTTTTTTTCTGAATTCAAAATAATTTCTTTAATCTTTGAGAATGTTACTGATGATTTTTCCTGAATTCTCAGGAATTTTCTGGTTCCTTGTCAATATTACAGATTTTTTTTTTCTGAATTATCTGGAAATATCTTTTTCCTTGACAATGTTATACTGTTGAACAAATTCCTTGTGATTGAATTTACCAAGCTTATTATCATATTATTAAATGTATAATACTTTTGGGCTACCATCACGAAGGTTGTAGAAAATTAATTAGGGTTTTTTGTTTTTTAATGAGAGTAATGGAAATTTCGAAACAAATTTGAATTGTTTGAACTCGAACTTTTAAATTAATTGAAATAATTCTATTCCGTTCGCTTTTATAAAATTTTCTGATCGCGGATTATTTGAATTTTACTGTTACTCCTTTTAAATGGTCGGAGCTCGAAACTCGAATGCATTTTCAACGAGCTACATTGAAATTTAATAAAAATTTATTTACTATAAAAATGACATTTTAATCGTAATATAAATATATTAATAATAAGTACATTTATCTCGATAAAAATGATCACCCAACCGTTAGGACAGTCATTCCTATAGAAGAAAAATTTTTCATAACATTGGATTATATTCGAATCAGCTCAATTTGCAGACAGGAGGCGGCGATTTGATTTCCGTCATTTTCAGTAAGAGGCGACTTGTTAGGTCTTCTCCAAATAGTGTAGTGTCATGCTCTTTTGGGGTAAAAGATCATATCAGTATCATGGACATTGAACATAAAATTGATGCAACATGTTTAATAATACTCAGCAGTCATTTGAGAAAATTTCCAGCAATTATTGACTCGTAAACCATCGATTTACGTAGTTCACCCTTAACGTTTTAGGGCTATATTTATAGAACAAATTTTAAATATTTTTAAAAATAGTAAGCTTACAACAAAGAGATTAATATAATTGGTATAAAAATAGTGACACTCACAGTATTTTTTTAAACACTTAAAAATAATTTATTCACTATTTTATCACTCTTCCATCTTAGAAAATCTTTTCCAAAACTCTCTCTGTATTTTTTTTTTTGCACTTCTTCTACTTGCGTTCACTCTCATACACTCATCTATTTATAACAAAAATAAATGAACGCGTTAAAAAGAAACTAAGCGAGGTTTAAGTGAAATAGTTCATCGGCCAAGGAAAAAAATATAAGGAAAAAAAAAGGACGTCTGATTGTTTTTCCACTTAAATGGACCCACACCAACAATAATCAACTCTAATTAACTAAAATCAATGGTAAAAAACAAACAAAACATGCAAAGATAACTCAGATTTATATATATTGAGTAATCTTGGGATAGCTCAGATTTTTTATATATGTTGTTTTACAGTCATAGCTGACGCGTAATGGGCCCCACCATCTCTGTCGTGATTATTATTTTAGCACTGTCGAATCCCATTAAATTAAAATTAAGAAAGTCTTGCACTTACTCATTTATCCAGGTGTGATGGGCTTTTCTGTACAGATACGCAGCTGACATGGCAAAGACGACCACGGAAACGATAGTTACGTTGATCTGACGTGGAACTCGAACGTGTTCGGTTTTAAGTGGGACGCGCATATGAGCACCGGGATGCACCATTTTTGTTACTTGCCATTTGTTGTATATTTTAATGACCATAACATACCTCTCAAATCAATCACTTACACATTTTCATTTTTAAAATAAAATGTCGATTGCATTTTCCTCGTATTTTAAGTGGATTGATTTTATTTTTTATTTTTTTACAAATAGAAAGCGATGAATACCATTATTTTATAAAAAATATTTTTCTATAAATTATTTTATGAAAATAAACAGACCCAAATATAATATTACTTAATGCAATTTGAAGAGTAAAGGCAAAAATGATGATTTTTGTGGACAGAATAAATTGGGATTAAGACAAATGGTTGGTCGTATTCATAGAATTCAATTCGACTTTACCCAAATTCATATAGGCTCATACAAAAAACCTTGTTAAGTGCAATTTATTTTCACTATATATCCATTATAAGTAAGATGGAATATATGCTACTTTTATCCATGTTTTGTCCTAATTTCTTGATATAATGCCAACCATTAATCTCATTTTTTAGCATAAATTTTATAATTAAAATAATTAAGATTCTTCTTGACCGGATATCAAGAATCGAATGGTCAAAATTAATATAATTGAGTGACGCGAATGATAATTCTTTTAATTTCATAAATTTATCCTGATTGAATAATTACTTTTTAATAAAAAATTTTTGAAAATTAGGAACTGTCTTCTAAATATTGATTTTAAGAATAACGCCGTAAATTGATTTTACCAATTAAATTAATACTATATATGTATAAGAAAATTTAAATAAGTGAGGCTTGACCCTAGCTAGAGCAGCGAGTCACGGAAGTGCAGAACCATGAAAAGTTTGGATCTTTATAGAGTATAAAGCTGAAAGGGCATTTAACATACAGATACAGTTATTGTTAATTTGTTAGGTTAATGTACAATTGTTGTGTGTGTACGTACACACATAAAAAGAATGAAAACGTTAATTGTCGCAGAACGGCGGTCGGTTTTTTTAAGACGCTGGCTGCACAGCAGGATTCAATTCAACAGTCAGAAACTCGGGATTCAACTTGCAACTTGGAACTGCGTGCGTGCCTACAGTTGCTATTGCATTAAAACGCGGCCTTCAATTTTGATGGCAGAATCCCCCGATGAATTTTATATACCAGTGTTCATCCCTAAATAATTGATTGTTTCTGATTGGAGCAAACCAAAATATAACAAGTGAAAGGCTTCGTAGTGAGGTCAAAACAACAGCGACGTACCGGAGCAACTAACATTATCCTTTCCACGAAGGAAACCGAAACAATCCATCACTTTTCTTCCTGGATTTTACGCGATAACTCTTAGCTGGTCTTCATTCATCTCCTCTTTTGCAATTTGCACATGCAATCCATTAAATAAATATCTATATTTTTTTTATTACAAAAATATTCAATCATTTAGTAAAATTTAAAATAAAAAACAAGTAGCCGACAAGATCTTCCACGTGTAATAATCTGGAAAGATCCAGTTTCGTTAACATGTTCGACTTTTAACGCCAACTTTGGTATAAAAGCCCACCTGCCTTCTGCAACCCTCCTCACTGTTTTGCTGTTGGGTGTTTGCACTTCTCATTTACAGAACTGAGCGTTGGTTATAGTTTCTCTTTTCTCTCTCGTAGGAGGAACATTTTCTCCTATTGAGTTGGAATTTACTGAGCGAATTCTCGTTAAGTTTCTTCTTCAAGCTTAAGAGCTCGAGCTTGTTCAACTAGTGATTTTGCTGGTGAGTTTCTTGGTGGAGAAAAATTTTGATGAATTCTTTACTGTTAGTAGCATATTTGAAACTTACTTCTTTCTTTGAGCTCTGTTTTGATGGAGATTGAGTTCTGTTGGATTTTGGTGTGGTGTTTCTTGTGGTGGAGTAGTGGCGGTGGTGAGATCCTGGAGTTGATGGAAAATTTGAAGCTGTACTTGGTTATGATGATTAAAAGAGAACTGAAATTTAAGTTGCCGAGATCTTTGGAACTTCTGTGTAGATCTGGTTGATTTTGGTGGAAATAACTAAAACTAATCACTAAGAGCAAAAAATTAACTTAAATTAAGGTTAATTTATACGCACAGTTTGAATCTGCCATTTGGAAGCTTTTATAGCTGTATCTATTTTTTTCTTTTCTTCTTTTTTTTTTTCCTCTCTCAATCACGGCCTTTGCGTTCTCTCTTACTTTTTGAAGATGAAAATCGAAATTCATTTTAATAATTTTCCCTTTCCATGACAGAAGTCCCTATAATTTGTCAGTTTAATTAATATTTTCATTTTTCACTCCTGCTAAAAGTGGAATCACGAGCGGATCGTGATCGTGGTCCAACCGCCTAAGTAGAGCGGCTTGCTCCGTTTCTATAATTTTCTGCTTTTCTCAAGTCCTTTTCGGCCGCCTGGCCAGCTTAAATTCTCAAATTTTAGCATAACCGCCTTCAATTTTCTCTGTTTGTCTTTTGTTATTTTTTCTTGAAAAAATGTTTCCAATTTTCCCCCCCAAAAAAAGTCCATTTTCGGTTACTATGTTTTGTATCATGCGCAGAAGCTTACACGGCACCTGTACTTGGCTAAGCAAAACTGTCCAAAATTTTCAGATGCAATTTCGTTTGGAATTTTTGCATAACAATCAGTTTATTTTTTAAATATAACTACGGAATTTGATTTCAACTGTTGTTTTTTGGAAGATTAAACGGTATATTTTCGTTTTAGTAATTCTTTTGTTTTTGGATACGTTTACCGAGGAGGGCAGCAAAAAAAATTAATTTTTACTTTTCTCTTTTGCTTTATTTCTCCATTTTTTTGGGGTAGGTAAGCGAAAAAATGCTAAGGTTTTCGGGAGCTCAACAACAATTGAAGTGGTTTAGTCGTTGTTGGTGGAAGTCTCTTGGCGATTATCGCAATGCTCGCTCGAATTCCCCGAATTCTCGAATTTCCTTACGCAGATATTATTCTAATCCTCCTCGGATTAGCTTCCGCAGAGAAATCATAGACCGCTAGGTTAATGTTGATGTTAAAAAATTTCTATTTGTTGTTATTGAAAATCCAGTTCGGTCACCTAAGCTGAAACTTCACTGAATGTGGTCTGTTTTGCTATGTTTCTCAATTTTATTTATCGAGTTTCATTTGCTTTATTGATTTTGGTTTCGTCACTTTGTAATTTTTTGGTTGGCAGTTACTCGGTGCTCAACATCAACAATGACGATCACGCCGAAGATTTCAATCAATGATGGCAACCTTGTTGTTCATGGAAAGACTATATTAACTGGAGTGCCAGATAACATTGTCTTGACTCCTGGGTCGGGTGCTGGGCTCGTTGCTGGTGCTTTCATTGGTGCCAGTGCTTCCCATAGCAAAAGTCTCCATGTCTTTCCCGTTGGGGTCTTAGAGTAAGTTTCGGCTTACCATTTTGATTATTTATTGCCCTGCAACCATGGATTTTAATTTTTTATGTGGTATATTACCTTATTAAATTAAGAATTTATTTTTTAAAATTTCATGTAAAAATTTAGAATATTAGGTTCTATGCTAGTAGCTTGTCGTCTTGAACTGCTAGCAGTGTTTGTTTCACAATATAATTTGTTTAATATTAGATTTCGTGATTCTTATAATCAACGGCGGGATGGCCAGTGGTGCCCCCCCCACAATTTTAATATTTTTCTAAAATTTAACTTACATTTTATCTATAAAATAGTGAAAAAAAAATTTTGCCCCTAACTATTTTTTCTTGTTCCACCACTGCTTATATATTGCTTTGTAATATAATATGAAACTTGATATGATATTATACTGTTACTCATCTATATGTTTTTCTCTTTAGTAATTAGTAGAATCTTTTAGTGCACAACATAATTTTGGGTGCTTTGATTGATTAAAAGAAAATATTTTGATGATATATTTGCGAACTTGTTCACAATACTGAAAATTGTTACTTCTTGTCTTTGGCAGGGGTCTCCCTTTTATGTGTTGTTTCCGATTCAAGTTATGGTGGATGACCCATAGGATGGGCAAGTGTGGTAAAGACATTCCTTTGGAGACCCAATTCATGCTAGTGGAGAGCAGGGATGGTGGTGAAGGAGTTGATCAAGGTGATGCTCAGACCATTTACACTGTCTTCCTTCCTCTCCTTGAAGGCCAATTCCGTGCTGTTCTGCAAGGCAATGAAAAGAATGAGATGGAGATCTGCCTTGAGAGTGGTGAGTTGATCATAGCCATCGTAGAATGTTGTGTTTGGTTTGGTTTGGTGCAGGCTATATGCAGCCAACTTGCCCATGAGCCATTGTCTTCGTTAATTCCAGTTTCATCTTGCCAGCTGTTAGTAATGGAGACTAACAGTACAACTGTGAGTGGAGCTGTCATTAATGAGCCCATTATATAGGGCCGAGTCAACTGTTAATTCATTCGATCCTATTGCATCTAGTGAACTAGACAAACTTGCTGAAATATTGGGTGGAGCTGTCATTGATGCCAACACAAATATACTGGAGAAGTAGTCAATGAGTGTCCCATTCAAATGGATCCAATTTATGGAGTTCATATCAATTGGGGAAGAAATAGATAGGAGGTTCGAGTTCAAAAGAACCGAAGCAATATGTGTTTTTTTTTTGTCTGATTTGGTTTTGCAGGGGATAATTCTGTCGAAACCAACCAAGGTCTTCACCTTGTCTACATGCACGCTGGGACCAATCCCTTTGAAGTAATCAATCAGGCTGTAAAGTGAGTTCCCCTCTTCAGTTAGAAATTAACCGCAACTATTTATTCGTAGGAGATCTATGTAAAATTATATTTATGAACTTCAGTGTTTCTGGGAACTAACGAGTTATTTCACTTGAAAACAGGGCTGTGGAAAAATACATGCAAACTTTTCTTCATCGTGAGAAGAAAAAGGTAAGAATTTCTTGCTTTAATTTATACTGTGTGATTGTTTTTTCATCAACTTTCTACCATAAAGATGTTGAAGTTTACAGTGCGTGAATCTAATGTTTCATTTTGTTGGTCTTTTGTAGTTGCCCTCTTTCCTTGATTGGTTTGGCTGGTGCACTTGGGATGCATTTTACACTGATGTTACAGCTGAGGGTGTTGAGGAAGGCCTTAAAAGGTACTTCAGAAATGCTGTTGGAGAGTGAACTAACTCTTAGTTTTGTTGACAGAATTTGGCATCAATGAGCAATTATAACTTGCAAGATTGAATCACTCACTGGTGTCTTATAATAATTGCAGCTTATCAGAAGGAGGAACTCCTCCACGATTTTTGATCATAGATGATGGCTGGCAACAGATTGAAAGCAAACCTAAGGAAGATTCTAATGTTGTTGTACAAGAAGGAGCACAGTATGAATCTCCATCTCTCTTTCTTTCATGTTAAACCTGTGATCATGAATCTCCCATCTTTGATTATCCTTGTATGGGACTGGTGGTACAAGTTGTAAGAATCCTACACCGGGGGAGCCAATGATAATAAGTATTTTATGCTTGTGATAGTATCACTTTATATGCTTATTCCTCCATTTAAGCATTGGAGATGGCATGATTAAGCATGATTAACCAATTACCCTTCTATATGTTGACGCATTTAGAACAGAAGTCTGAATATCAGGACAAAAGTTTCCAGTTCTATTCAAACTTCACAGTTAGCATTTTGTCAGTTGAAGTAATAAATGTTTGAGTTGGAAACTTTTATGTCTGCAGATTTGCGAGTAGGCTCACTGGAATAAAAGAGAATGAAAAATTTCAGAAGAATGATAAAAAGAAAGAGGAATCCACTGGACTAAAGCATGTGGTGGAACATGCCAAGAAGGTCCACAACGTGAAGTAAGTCATCTTGATTGTTTGGTTCCCTTGAAAATAATTTAGTTTTGTACTGCTGCTGGTTGGTGTGTTATCATTTAACTTCAGTGATATTGATAAAAGGTTAAGGTGTTGTAATAAGGCAGTGGCTTAGAACTGATATTTCTCCTCATTCTGTTCTATCATCTATTTCAGGTCTGTATATGTATGGCATGCTTTGGCAGGCTACTGGGGTGGAGTAAAACCAGCTGCTGCTGGTATGGAACATTATGACACTTTGTTGGCATATCCAGTTCAATCACCTGGTGTATTAGGCAACCAGCCAGACATTGTAATGGACAGTCTTTCTGTTCATGGCCTTGGTTTGGTGCATCCCAAAAAGGTTTTCAACTTCTACAATGAGCTTCATGCCTACTTGGCCTCTTGTGGAGTAGATGGAGTAAAAGTTGATGTTCAGAACATTATTGAGACCCTTGGTGCTGGCCATGGTGGAAGAGTTTCCCTCACCCGTAGTTATCACCAAGCTCTTGAGGCTTCAATTGCACGAAACTTCCCCGACAATGGATGTATTGCTTGCATGTGCCATAACACTGATGGACTATATAGTGCCAAGCAGACTGCTGTTGTCAGAGCTTCTGATGACTTCTATCCAAGAGACCCTGCTTCTCACACAGTTCATATTTCTTCTGTGGCTTACAACACCCTTTTCCTTGGAGAATTTATGCAACCAGACTGGGATATGTTCCATGTAAGTAAACAAAGGATTTTATACTGCTTTATGTTGGAAGATTATATTATTTGTTAACAATATGTCAACTTTGTTTGCAGAGTTTACACCCTGTTGCAGATTATCACTCTGCAGCACGTGCTGTTGGTGGCTGTCCCATATATGTCAGGTAAAATCAAATTACCCACCAAGAGTAATATGAAAGACGGATTATTAACAAGATTCCCATGTGGAAACTTTGTTCTCATCTTCCTTTTTTTCCCTGTTTTTCAGTGACAAGCCTGGCAGCCACAATTTTGAGCTATTGAAGAAGCTGGTCCTTCCTGATGGATCGGTTCTGCGTGCCCAACTTCCTGGCAGGCCAACACGCGACTGTCTTTTTGTTGATCCAGCAAGAGATGGGACAAGTTTGGTGAAGATTTGGAACGTGAACAAATGCACTGGTGTGGTTGGTGTCTTCAACTGCCAAGGTGCAGGTTGGTGCAAGGTTGAAAAGAAGACCCGCATTCACGATGCTTCTCCTGGTACCCTCACAGCCTCTGTTCGTGCTACTGATGTTGACTGCATTGCTCAAATTGCTGGTACTGATTGGAACGGAGAAACAGTAGTGTATGCCTATAGATCAGGTAATTTACTATTGTTACTTTCCTTTACTAATACAAACGAAATTTAGACCTCCCTGAAAAAGATATATTTAAAATGCCTTTATGTTGTGCTTCCATCTATATATATTTGCATTTATATTTTTTCGGTCTTGGATTTTATCGTTGGAGCTTCTTTCAAGGAAAAAATTAAATAATTCTTAAGAAGGATTAAGGTTTCATATTCTCCTGTTGTCAGCTTCTGCATTTAAAAGATGATAATCAGAACCAGCATTCTTTTAATTCTGAATTTCAGGTGAGTTGATTCGATTGCCAAAAGGTGCTTCAGTGCCAGTGACGCTGAAAGTTCTTGAGTATGAACTCTTCCATTTCTGCCCAATCAAGGTATATTTCAGTTTCTTTCTTTCTTTCTTTCTTTCTTTCTTTCTCCTATCACCCATTAATTGCACAACTGAACTGTTTACTTGATGATATTACCACTGATTAAACAGGAGATCGCTTCCAACATTTCATTTGCACCAATAGGGTTGCTTGACATGTTCAACGGCAGTGGTGCTGTTGACAAGTTTGAAATCCACACTGCTTCTGATAAGAAGCCAGAGCTCTTTGATGGTGAGGTTTCATCTGAGCTGACTACTTCCCTTAGAGAGAATCGATCCCCAACTGGAACAATCACTCTGAAAGTCCGGGGATGTGGACGGTTTGGGGCTTACTGTTCCCAACGCCCGCTGAAATGCATTGTGGGTGATGCTGAGACCGACTTCAACTATGACTTGGATACTGGTCTAGTGTCCTTGACTCTCCCTGTACCAGAGGAAGAAATGTATAGATGGCCTGTGGAGATCCAGATATAAACAAGAGCTTACCTAAATTTAGCTTGAGAGGTTGTATCGAATACCATCTATACAAGAATATCACTGTCTTTAGGCGGGTGACACAGATTTCTCACCATCTTTAGTAGGGCCATGAAAGCTTTTCAGGAATAAAAGCTTTGTGCATGTAGCTGCTTCAAATGACGATGGGTTGTGAGATTGCTCTGTAAATTGTTATGGGGTTGTGGGTCTAGGGTTGTAGCCGTATCATGTATCCCATCTTATTTATTGGTAATGAAGTGCTTTTATGAGAAATTTCTCTTTCTGCGTTCCATTTTTCCCGTTTCAGTTGCAGGTCGAAAAAGTTATTGTTAGCTCATGCGAAGAATGTAATAAAGATGTGGGAAAATATTTTACAAGTATTATATATCTAAATATAACATTCTAGCATAGGATCTTAATGATACCTAATTTTAAAAAATTCACTACTAATTGACTTCAGAAAAACTCCGATGATAACCTCTCTCTCTCTCTCTCTCTCTCTCTCTCTCTCCCTCTGTTTTCATTTGAAAGAATCTTGTTCTGCAAATTGCAAAACAGAATGAAGGTTGCCAATAGTCATAAAGGATTTCATAAATCCATATCCATTTGTACAATTTGTATTTGTTTTATTCCATTTTCAGGTGATTATTTATCTTTATAGACATTAAATTGGAAGTGACCTTTCTGTATCACTTTAGTTGGCTATTAACCTCTCCAACATTTGGCTACTTGTATGAACTGAGACTTTCTATTTTTGTTGATTATATTTCGTATTCCTTTTAAATCATTCCAAGCATTTTGCAAATAATCTTAAGTTTTATTTTGCCCCCCACCCAAATAAATGTGCAGAGGAGAAAATAAATTCTTTGCATTTTCTATTTTCGACATCTGTTCTTTTCTTCATGTGAGGGAGGTCTGAATAGTAGTAGTTAGAGCTTTCATCTGATGATCTTGCATAGCAGACTTGGCGCATGAATTGATATTATTTTTTTTTTCTAAGTACACTTTTGTTTGCAGACACGCATGCTGCTTTTCCTTTTCCTTTTCCTCTTTTTTTTTTTTTTTTTTGTAAGCCGAAGTTCCTTTGAAATGACAATGATGTGATACGATACTGCATCTTTTAACAGTATAAACAGCTTTCCGGTAGATAGGAACTGATTTCATAGATACTCGGAAGTATCAAAACGGGAATATCCATTAGTTCTGAAAATTGTCAGTACTAAAAATGAACTACTACCGCAAATTATTTATTAGAAGAAAAATATCATCTTTTTCTCAAAAGCAGAAGAAATATGGTTCATGACACCAAATTTTGAACAGTGACCAAAATTTTCCTAAATAAAAAGTCTTGAAAAGAAGATCGTAATATGGGAGCTGAGTGTTTCTATTGCATCAATTAATACACGAGCTACAAAAATTGCAAGAACGAAGGAATGAAATTATCTGAAGCAAAATTTTATGTTCAAAAGGAAAAAGGGAAAAAACTCACTACAATTCCTAAAGTTCAGACCAAATAACAACAGTTGCTTGATATATAGCAGAACTTTGATCGAACCAATTATACTAATGGTGAGGTGAGAATCATAACGTTAGAATTTACCAGTAATCTTTGCATGAACACGTGCCGTTGATGAATTTGTGGAAACGAACCCGATCCCTGACAATAATTTCCCTATTATAAATTTTACTGATAATTTTTGTTACTTCATGACAGTCCCCACAAACTCTCAGATTCTTTACAATTCTAATCGTTGCTGGTGCTTTTATTTTCATCAAGCCATAAGCAATGGCCAGCCTCTCACTATGCTCATATAGAACATTCTCTTTCTCTTCATCATTCACAAGGTGCAGTACAACATAAACACACGGTTTGTACCCACTAATAAGAATCTTCAGAGCGACATCCCGTAGAGTTTTTTTTATTTCCTCTGCCTCAGGATGCGACCAGTCACCCATTACAAAGTTGTGCACAAAGCCATCAACCTCAATAGATGTGCATCCTGGCACTGCCTTCATGCCTTTCTCCTTCATCATCTTTCTTACATGGCTCACCTTCTCCAACTGTGAAACAGAAGCATACAAATTTGCAAGAATGATATAGTTTTCTGCTTTCCATGGTTCTAATTCAAGGAGCTTCCCAGCAACAATTTCAGCTTTCTGTAACATCCGATTTTTTGTGTAACCCACAAGCAATGTTCGCCAAATTACTGGATCCGGTGTGGGAATGGTTAGTGCAAAATCATAGGCCTCATCAATAAGGCCTCCACGGCATAGTAAATCAACCATACAACCATAATGCTCCTTTGAAGGTTTTATTCCTAATTCAAGCATGCTCGACCAATATCTCTTTCCATCCGAAACTAGTCCACCATGGGCACATGCAGATAAAATACCAATGAAAGTTACATGGTTGGGCTTGGCCTGAAAAGAATTAACTTAGATTATTTGCGACATTTATGAAAATTTATATCAATAATTTACAATGACAGATTGACTTTCATAACTCAAAAGTATTTGCCTACATAAAATATACTCTGAACTAATCAGCAAAAGCTTATATTTTCTAATTTGTAGCTATTGCATCCTTAGAATTTTATTTTCTGAGCAAAAGTATTTGCATATCTCTGCAATAGATAATACGATAAAATGTAATTTTATATCTTTCTTTTAATTTATAGATAATCATTGGTTATATTACCCATTGATCAACAATAAAAGGTGCTTACAAGTTACAAAAGGGGCAACTTGAAAGGTCCAATAATTCAAAAACAAAAATTTAAGAGTATAACAACTCAGCAAGTGTAAATAAAAAGGTCAAGGGTGCAGTAGACTTTCTCCAAATAATTCAAGGGTGAATTGATCTATTCGGCCCTAATACTTGTGTGTGTGTATACTTACATAATTATATGTCAATCTATACTTGCTTTGCACCTAATCTATGTTTGTTTTGCTTCATCCATTAAAGTTTCTTCATTAAAGACTAAAAAAAGTGATAATGAATCTTTTTATGACAAGACTTAGCTTGGGATGCTTAAACTAGTGTGCAGACAACAAAAGAATTGGGATTAAGCCTCTAAGTAACCTTTCTTTCTTTGCTCTAATCATCATAACTGTCAGGTTTACATTTTTTTTTTGTCATTACCTGTGCTTCTTCCATCCTCGAAAACACATCCAATGCATCCTCTGCAAGTCCATGAATGGCCAATCCAACAATCATTGAGCTCCAAGCTTTACTATCTTTTATTCTCATCTGATCGAAAATTTCTTTGGCTTTCTCTATGCATCCACACTTGGCATACATATTAATTAGAGCTGTATTAAGCTCAAGATCAACATGAATCATCCGTTTCTTGATATACGCATGAACCCACTTCCCTATATCTAGTGCTCCAACCATAGCACAAACAGATAGCACACCTACCAATGAAACTTCATCAGGTTCAATACCCACCACTTGCATTTCTTGAAACATAATCAAAGCCTCGTTAATCATTCCTAACCTTGCATACCCACTGACCATTGCACTCCAACAAACCAAATTTCTATCAGTAATTTCGTCGAACACCTTTCTAGCAATAGTTATTTCTTCACACTTAGAGTAAAAATTCACCAATGAAGATTGCACATAAGGGCTTGAGCTAAACCCAGATCGCAAGATTTGCGCATGAATCTGCTTACCTTCTTCAAGAGCCATTATAATTGAGCAAGCTTTGAGAACAAAAGCCATAGTAAAAGTGTTCGGATTTGGGTTGCCTTTTGCAACCATATCTTTGAACAAATAAATGGGTTCCTTCGATGGGATTTTAGTGTATAAACAACCCCTTATAACTGAATTGTAGGCAAAAATGCCTGGGTTGGGGATTTGAGAGAAAATTTTGCGTGCGTAATCGAAGTTGCCAAAAGGAGAGAGAGCTGCAAAGGAAAGGATTTTGGAGATTAAGAAGGATACGGAGGAAATCGGAGGAACGTGCGTAACGATACGCGCATGAATTTGGCGGAGAATTTGCATGCTGGGGCATTTTCGAATGAGAAAAACGATTTTTTCTTCTTCTTCCAGCTCTTCTTCCCTTTTACGATTTGAATATTGAGATTTTCGGTTCAATAGGATCTCAGCGCGGGAACACACACACATTTTTAAGGATATTGTTTATTAAATATTACTGAATTTATTATTATTTTGTTTTTTTAATCTTCTGGAATCAAATTTCTTTTGTTGGGCTAGAAAAGCCCAGCACTTTTGAGCCGGATCATTGCGTGGGTGTCCGTAATGGGCTTCTTTCTGACTTCTATTAGTCTTGCTCAAAGAATTGGTAGAAAAATTATAAATATATATGTTTTTGCACAGTCAGCGATTATCTCATGGTTTTGTGGGGTCCAACAATTCTTTTATATAATTGATTGAAAATTTTGTTATTCAACAATTTAATATTAATATTTTTCCGTTCATGCATTAAAATAGAAATTTTCAAAAACTCCATGTACTAAATTATTTATTATTATCCCTAATATAAACATTCAAATATTTATTTAGCCTAATAAATAATACCTTCAACTTTCCAATTTAATTAAACATATAGAGTTGAATTTTATAGTCAGTGCCTAATTATTTGGCATTGTGATTTTTTTGCTTTTCACAATTTACACTTGTAATATCTTTAAAGTGTTGATTGAAGTGATAAATTATCGTAAATATGAAAATACAAGTTCGATCATTCGATAGCTCACTTTGCTGAGAGAGTTGAAAATATTTACACTCTATTGTCTGAGGTCGATTATACCTTCTAATTGCGAGATGTTTTACCTTTCCCAAATCATGATTTTCTTTAAAAGAAAAATTCAAAACCCACTTTTTAAAAGAAACTCCAAACAGAACCTTATTGCTAGATACCTTTTAGAATTATTATTTTATTTTTGTCTTGGAGCAAAATGAAAATGTCATCAATCATCATGTTAATGATGGTCTTAATCAAGCTCTTAATTATATTTTAAGTATGTCATCCTTAACTTATCCAAATAACCAAATTATAATACCATATGCTTAACTGACATGACAAAGCCTAGTTGCTGGCATGACAAGCTACATATACACAAATACATAGCATCCTTTGATAAAATCAATCCATAATTAATTATATGTCGACCAATTATAATTATTTTATTTCTTTTAAAAATAAAAAATTTTCCTTTAGTCAATTAGGTGTAATCTGGTTGATCTTCTCACTTATATGAAAAGTCAGAGTCTCAAATTAAGTATTTTCACCAATTTAGTGAATTTAAAAAATGACTACTTTATGTTATATAACTTGCATTGTTACTTTGACCTGTCAACCTTTTAATGAATAAAAAAATTCTCTTTACTTACTCAATCTAGCCATTCATATCCAACAACAAGAAAGATTAATGATTAGTTTTGCAACTGTGTGTATTTTGAATTATAGGATGAGGGTATAAGGTCAAGAATTTCATAATGGCATGGATATAAAACTTACAAACTCAAGTCATCAAATGTTGGATCTCTTACTCCAAAGCTATTCCTATTCCCCACTCCACAATCATTTACACCACAACTCTTTTGTGATGGTAGACCAATTACAAGATGCCACGTATGCATACATGCTTTCATCATCTTTTTCTTTTATTATAAGTTAAAGGAAGAATAAGTTTAAAGCTACCATATTTAAATATTTTTGTTTTATTAGAATTGAACCATCTATGGTGAAAAATTAATTTTATTTAAATTCTTAACAATTAAAACTTATTTTTTATGAATTTTTTTTTGAAATTTTATACAATATTCATGGAAAATATAATTAATTTGTTTTTATAATTATAAGCAATTATTCGTCATTTAATAATGAAGTTTATATATTATTTTAGTTTCTTTTTATTATTGCATTTCATTAATCAAAAAATGAGAATTTCAATAAGGTTATAGTCTAAAATATTTACTAATTTTTTAAGGGAATGTGATATTTCTTATTTAAAATATGAAGTAGATATTTTTAATTAAATTTCTAAATTTTTTAATAAGCAAATTATTGAATTTTTTTAGCCTGGGATTCAGATTGATTGTATTGTAAAAAATTGTACCTAAATTTATCATTAGATTATACCAATATTTATATAGGAAAATTTTAGAAATTTTAATATGAAAATCATTTTTTTAACTTATTTTTTAAATAACTGTAATCTTTGCAAATACTTACATGATTAATTATTTTAATATGTTCAATTATTTTTGGCACGATTTATAGCTGTGTTCGGCAACAGTTTTTTAAGTAATTTTTAGCGTTTTGACTAGTCAAAACGCTGAACGCTGCTCAAAAAGTTGTTCGGTACTCATATAACGTTTTAGAGGTTATGGTAGATTTTTGTGAAAAGTTAACTCATGTAACGTTTAGCTTTTAGCGTTTTATGAAACGCTACTCAAACAGCTAACAGCTAAATGCCACTAAAACAACTAACAACTATCAAAATAATTAATTTTACTGAACAAACCCTATGTGAGGAAAAAAAATATTTATCTCATTTTCAGAGTAGCTAGATTCGTCTCCTAATTAGTCACAACCGAAGCTTCTTATCCCTTTCTGTAGTGTGTATTTAGCGGGGATCGAATTCAATAACTCTTTTCATATGTCCATCATGCGTCGCCAATTGAGCCATAATCCGTATGTAATGTAACGTGTTTTTCTAATATAAGTTGAATGGGAACTTTTAATTAAATCAATCAATCAATGAAAACTACAATATGGACACGCAAAACTAAAATTAATTACCTCAAATTAGCCATTCATTCTAATTAATCCTTAATTTTTTGTATTACCATAGAGGGCAATAAACCTTAACATGCATTGAATTTGACCTCATTTAATGCAAAAAATGTATTGTTGCGATCATAAAATTATAATGGATAAGTGTCAATCTTACCTTACGTGATCTATTAGCCGTTGGATGTATGTCTGGAATGGTCTTCATACGTGAAAAAATTGATTATTTTATTAAAAATTATTAAAAGAATTAAAAAAAAAGTAAAGAAAATTAATATAAAATTAACTCTTCTCACACGAATTTTAATTCTCATATCTCACCTCTCGATTTTCATTTAATCACCGTAATTATTTTACTTTTTGGTGTTCTCAACTTATATTTTATTTTTATTGAACTATTATTCTCATATCTCACGTCTCGATTCTCATTCAACTTTCATAATTAATTTATTTTTTAAACATTATTAAGTTAGATTTTCTCAAAAAAATAAATAAATAAATTATCGAATTATAGTTAAATTTGCATTTTCAAAACAAAATGTAAAATCCTTAAAATTATGATTTTATTAATATTTTTTTGTCTTTTCGTCTGAAACATGAATTTTTACTGTGTAAATGTATAGATTAATACTTTATGGAGCAAACTAAGGCATAGTCTGATAATAAATATATATACGACCTGATAATATATCTATATTCGAATCTTCCTCTTTAAATACTCAAAAAGAAAAAAGAAAATTATTCCTATCGTATATTCTTTTTTTTTTAACCGTGCGATGACAAATATCATCATTTTGATAAAAAAAATTATAAATTGATATTTAAGATACAATCTAGATAAATCAATCTTATAAACGACTATGTCGCTGCTAGGGTCGGTCAAATCCGTTGGTGTAACTTACAAGTATTGGATACTATCAAGAAGTTAATCTGTTCTTATTTCCCTGCAAACTAATACTATGGAGAGAAACAGCCTTGAACCCAAAATGAAAATTAGCCTTGAGATATAGTTCAGTCGTAAGTGCATGTTTGTTTTACAGATAAATCCAGATTCGAATCTTTATTTATAATACTCTAATAAAAAAAACTTTTGTTAAAATTTTTATTTCAAAATTAAAAACTGAGGTTTAAACGTATTCATATATTAATTTTTTTTTTTTTTTTAGAAAAAAAAGACTCAACCGTTAAATTCAAATAATGAACAATAAATTTAGTTAAGTGGTATAAAGCCAAAACTATATACTATATTATGTTATTTCATGAAAGCAGACTTTGATATATATACTAAAACATGAAGACAATAAATTTTTTCCTTTGAGAATTAATTATGCATGGGGTCATGGCTGTGTCCATTTAATGGTGCACAAAACTTAACTAGTCTTGGTTCGTATCATGACTACCTATTAAACGATAAAATACTCCTAACACTATATATTGTCTTCATACATGCCAATGAAATTTGCAGACTTTAATTAAAGAATATGAGTGTTGAGCAAATCAGGTGGTGATCTGATTAATCTTTTCACTTATAAAAAGAGTGGAAGATTTCGAATTCAAGTTTTCTCGACTACAGTTATTTTTACAGATTTGGTGAGCTAAGAAGAGGGTTGACCTCTGTTATATAGTCCACAATGTTAGTTTGACTTACAAAAGTTTTAAATGAATTAAAAAAGAAAGGAGAGTATTGAACTACTCATATCAAGTAATTGTTGGTCAAATTTAGCAATTTTTTAAGAATTTAATATAATATGAAAACATTATAATCATAAATTAATTATATTGTAGGTTAAATTAAATTTAGAGCTCCACATTATAATTTGACTTTTCTATTTCTATTAAAATTTGCTATCTATATTAGAATTAGTGCCTCAAAAAAGAAATTATCTCTCCGTATATTACTACTTTAAAATTAAAAAACTTTGAATATAAAGTAAAGAGCAACATTAAATTCAAAATACCCAAAAATTTATAGTTGTTCTATTAAAGTACTATATAGGTTAATGAAAAATCAGCTTTAACCAAAAATAAAAAGGAAAGAAAATTCTCTTGGGTTATGGATTCGATCCTCTACAATGTAAATTCTCTTTACGGATCGAAAGATTAAGAAATAGAACCATCTTTTACCTTTGAAGGTGAGCGAAATTAGTTAGGTTTGTGGACCGTTAAAACGAAATGAGTCTGAATAGTTCATGCAACTATAAAATAAAGAGAACAACGTTTTCATTTTTTTTTTATAAATGCATGTGGAAATTGAATTAATTAGCTTAGCTAGCTAGCTATAGCTATAGCTATGATGTTATATGAGGTATGGACTAAAGATGAACAAATTTCCATACAGAAAAAGGAAAAAAAAATTTTCTTCAAATTGCATGTGCATGAATCTAAAGTCAGCAAATACTACCCTAAAAGAAATCCTTTCGTCTCAATCTCTTGTATCTCAAGTACCATACCTCCAGAGTCTCTCTCTCTCTCTCTCTCTCTCTCTCTCTCTCTCGTGTCTATAAATAGACAAGCACTATCATGACATTTTATGCACTTCCATACCCTAATATTACCTATAATCATCCCATAAAATTCTCTTTCTCTTGCAAAAGAAGAATACATAATGGCTTTAAAAGGAATTCAAAACCCTAATTATCCATTCTTCACCGTCATTTTCCTAGTTTCAATTATTATTATTATTCCATGTTATAATTGTCTTCAACAGGACACTCTTAATGATTACATTGAAGAAGAAACTTCTGTCTACGATAATTCTCAAGCTTATCCTTCTTATTTTAGCTCCATCGATGGCGGTGGATCCAATCACTTTGTTAGTTTCAGAACTGATAATGTTGTAAATTTGAAAATATTTGATAAAATTGGATCCACATCAACTTCAGTTAACAAAATTAGTGTTGATGATTTTGGAGCTAAAGCTAATGGAACTGACGATACTCAGGTATTTTTTCATTTTTACATACAATTTATTTTTTTTTTGTCAATTTCTTTTTAGTATTATTAATCTAATTTTTCTCAATATATATTTTTGTAGGCTTTCGAAAAGGCTTGGAAGGAAGCTTGTTCATCTAAAGGAGCTATGCTTGTTGTGCCTGAGAACAAATATAGAGTGAAGCAAGTTAGATTCTCCGGTCCTTGCGAATTCAATGTAACAGTGCAGGTAACCTAAAATAAATATACTTATAGATGCATATTTTTTTTTCAAATCCATTTAATTTTTCTATTACACATCATTTTTATAAAAAATTTTAGGATTTTTCAGTCGATCGATTTTAAAAATCAGATTATGGATACGTATATTTATTTATTGATATAAAAATTAAAATTTGAAAAATATTAGATATATGGAACTATCGAAGCGTGGGGAGATCGATCAGCGTACGAGAAAGATGATAGACATTGGCTTGTGTTTGATGAAGTTGAAGATTTGGTAGTTGAAGGTGGTGGCATAATTGATGGGAATGGCAACATTTGGTGGAAAAACTCATGCAAAGTCAATAAAGATCTCGTAAAATCAATTTCTCTTTCTCCAATCTCCCTTTTATTATTATTATTATTATTTCTTTCTACTTCTTAATATTTTTTTTTCTTTCAATAAAAAACTGATTCTTCTTGTTCTCTTCGTGATCTCCTCAGCCTTGCAAGCATGCACCTACGGTAAGTCTCATTAATTAATTTATAGCTTAAACTCTATTCAGCAATATGTTTTAAACTTGTGTTTAATTAAATTTTTTTGACAATCATATCTATTGTTTTTTCCTCCAAATTCAACTAATTAAACAGCTATATTTTTACCAAACTAACAACTAATAACTAATAGAGTAGTCAATAACTACTGCATAATCTGAACAGATCTTTCATCTTTTAGAAAAAATACAAGGAGTCAAAATTTTCGAGTTCAAATCTTCTTCATCGTAAAAATTGTTACTAATTTGGTGAATGTTATTCAAAGAGAAAAACTGCTCCTTTGCTGTATAATCCACGATGTTAATTCTATCCATCGGGCTTCCTATGTATCCAATATCCGAATAGATCCTTAAACTTCTAATTTCTATTATCCTGAAATCTAATAAAATGTAAAAATGTCATTTTTAATTTTTAAAAAACAAGAATACATTTCCTATTCATGGCAGGCTTTGACGTTCCATAAATGCAAGAACTTGATAGTAAACAACCTGACAGTCCAAAATGCACAACAAATGCATGTGTCTTTTCAAAGCAGCAGAGATATTAAAGCCTCCAATCTTTTGGTAACTTCACCTGAGGATAGTCCGAACACTGATGGAATCCATGTCACTGAAACCCAAAACATCCAAATTACAAATTCAGTCATAGCCACAGGTATGTTTTTAAATTTACGGTTTTAACCCCTTAAGTTACATCAATTAAATTTATTTATTTATTTTTATTAACCATTAATAATAATAATAATAATCTGTTTCTTTAATCTCGTGTTATGTTAAAGGTGATGATTGTATCTCTATTGTAAGTGGATCTCAGAATGTGCAAGCCATGAACATAACCTGTGGGCCAGGCCATGGAATAAGGTCATTGTCTTATTTGCCCTCTCTTAAAATAATCAAGTTTTGTTTGATATAATTAATTAACTACTAATTAATGTTTCTTGTTTCTCATATGTATAGTATTGGCAGCTTAGGCTCTGGAAATTCAAGAGCTTATGTTTCAGGAGTAACTATTGATGGTGCCAAGATTTCTGGCACTGCAAATGGTGTTAGGATCAAAACATATCAGGTAAATATATTACTTTAAACAAGGGCATAGCTAGCTAGATAAGTTCCACAAGCTTAACAATTTTCACTAAGGAAATTTTTTTTTTTTATTTTTATGGGTGGTATTGTCTTAAAGCACTCTAAATTAAATTTTAAAAAGTAAATAGACGAACATGACTTTTTTTTTTATTTTGGGAGGAAAAATTTGAACTTGATCTGTCCATCGCTAGATTGTACATACATTTACCACAAGTGTACAGTAAGAGTTATAATTAAATTAAATATATCAAATTTCAAGACTATGTTGTGTTATTATATATGCAGGGAGGGTCAGGAATTGCCAGCAACATCAAGTTCCAAAATATTGAAATGGATGGTGTCACCAATCCCATTATAATTGATCAGCACTACTGTGATCAACGCAAACCGTGCAAAGAACAGGTGTATATATATATATTTGACATGATTTTATAAGTAGTTTGTAGCGTTTTGATAAGTCAAAATGTTACATATTATTTTTTTTATAATGGTTAAGTAATATAATATTTAAATTAACTTCTAAAGGTTAAGATAACGCTTCATAAAATGTTAACCCTAACTATAAAAAACTATTTAAAGAACTACTAGCTATTCAAACAACTGTATACTATTAAAATAGCTAAGCCACTGATGCTTAAGGCATATTGTTTCCTTTTGCAATTCACAAAAAATGTGGGATTACCCATTAATTGCTATTTAAAAATACATATATAATTGGTTATTGCAGAAATCAGCAGTTCAGGTGAAAAATGTTGTGTACAAGAACATAAAGGGGACAAGTGCTTCTAATGTGGCTATAAAGTTTGATTGCAGCAAGAACTATCCATGTCAAGGGATTTTGTTGGAAGATGTTATTCTTAAAAGGGAAGGAGATGAAGCAGCAAAAGCTTCATGCAGTAATGTTAAATTAACTGAGAAGGGAGTAGTTTCTCCAAATTGTCCTTGAACAAAAACGAAAATCACTGTATGTAACACACATATATATGTATGAATAATTTATAGATACTGGCATTGGATATTTTTATACATGATGTACCAATAACACAATACATAGATTGTAATTTTAGTTTGTTTATATTCATTAGAAGATGAAATAATAAATATCTCACATGTTCTTTTACATGCTCCTCCTTTATTATATAGTCTATTAAATTTCCAATTCAATATGTACATTTTATTATATGGGCAATTCTGTCTTTCATTTCATATTGAGCTAATTAAATACTTCCATCCCCAAATTATTTAAAGAGCTTAAAATTAGAAAAGAAAAAATTATTTAAAAATATAACAATAACTATAAAAAATTATAGAATTAGAAAAATATTTGATTATGTTGAATATTGAATTATTTTTTCATTAATTATACTTTATTTAAATTAAATATCTAATTATTTTTTAATTATATTTATTTGAATCAAAATTTTTTTTTAAAAAAAAAATTGGACTTCTTGTTCTTTTGGCGCAAGTGTAAGGAGTAAATTATATAAAAAATTAATTTTAGGTACATTACATGTTATTTTTGAATGAATCAATCGGGTGAAAATAACTATTTCAATTCTATTTGAACCTTTGTTTAAAGTTTAAACAGTAAATTAACTACTTTTCAAAAAATGAAAAACACAATTAACTGCCAGGCTCCCGGCATCTTTAAAGTCAACCCATGAATTTCTGATCCAGTTCGTTGTCAAGCACAGGCCCAAACAGAGCCCATTTCACAAATGAATACTCTGCAAACGGAAGTATGGAATATTAGCACCTGCACCTACTTCCCCAGGGCAGCGCAGTTTACGGACAGCTTTTTTTTTTTTTTTATTACTGTCGGCTACAGCAGAGAAACAGAAAATGACTGTTCAAGAACCGGAGGAATCAATTATCCAATCAAATTCTGCCACCTTAGAAAAAACAATATAAATACTTTGAAAATTAGGACCAGCATTTTACGAACTTTCCAATTCAGAAATATTTTTAACACAAAGTTGCTTGGTCTCATAATAATAGCTTCATATATTCAACAAAAAAATAGATAATACAGTAAATCATAATTTTATTTTATTTTTCAAATATATACCTTATTTTAAATAATTTAATTTTTAAAATTATAGAATTGACTAACATAAATGACAGTAATAATTACCTTTTTTTTCTAAAAAAAAAATACCTTGTTTGTTTCAAGCTATGACTAATGATAATAATAGTATATATATTACATAGAACTAAAGTAGAAAATTTAAAAGATCCTCTCTTAGAATGGAAAATAGGAGTACAATTTGAGAGAAATAAAAAAAAAAGAAAGAAAGTGTATGGACTAAATGAAGAATTTTTTTTATCAATTAAATATATTTGATAAAAATTTATTATCAAAATATATAAAATAAATTATTTCATACCACATTTTTTTATTTTATTTATTATTGTTGACATCCGTAATTTATCTAATCACATTGAAAATTAATTAATATATATAAAAATTATATCAAAATTTAAAAATGCAATAGTAAATTCGTAATATTTTTTGGATTTCTTATGATATGCACAACACATTGATATGTGACTATTTTTTATTAATATTTTAGAAAAAAAAGTTCGCGCAAAAACCTTAGTATAATTTTAAAAAATAAAAAAAACTAATAAAATATGTTCATTTATTTTAATGAAAATCGATTAAAATTTAATTGAAAATGTTAAAATAAAATTAAATGAAAAAATTCATACAAAAAGAATGTAATGAAGCCAATGTGAAAAAGTCTCTTATGTGGCAAGATCTTATGTAAACTAGTATCTCCATGACTTGTACTTGAAGTTCCTCCTTCACGAATCCATCAATTTACAGTTGCTCTTTTTGGCTTTTTGCAGCCTTTTTTAACCTTCTTAAAAAAAGTAAAAAATAAAAAAAAAATGAAATGGAGACGGAGAGTGTGGATCTAAATGTCGGTTCTTGTCTCTTTCTTCATCTCTCTTTCATGAGTGTCGGTGTCTACGTGAGTGAGTGACTGTTAAGCTTTCACTATTTGGTGGGCTTAAAAAATCCAAATGATGTTACATTTCTCCTATACTGTTAGACTCTCGTAAAAGTTCGTTTCTTTTTTAGTGGTTTCGTCCTGCAAATTTGCTGGATTGATGTGGTCTTGAGAATTTTAGATTTGTTGGAGTGGGTTTAAGCTTGGATTCAAGAAGAATTGATTTTGATTGGAGAACAGGGCAATGGATCTGGAAGGAGATGCGGGCGGGGTTAGTGCACTAAATAATCTTGCTCTATGTTTTGGTGGATTTGTTCTGAATTGATTTGATGCTATATTTTGTTGAATTACATTAGTCTTATTAATTTCCTGTCGATATATGAAATTGGATTGAAAGTTTTGATCTTTATGCTTAATGTTTAGATCTCTTAAACAATAAGGGAAATGGGATTTTGGTTGCTTTTTAAGATGCCTTCGGTGAAATCATCCGTTTTTCCAGATCCAAATACGTTTAGTTGTTTAGCTTTTCATACTGATGAACTTTTTTATAAGCTATTTAAATAGATCCAATTTCTAGTTGAAAACAGCTGAGTTTCTTGCTTCTTGATTTCATTGAATTGTATTTTATTCTGCTTTCAGATCAACGCTAATTTGGAAGTTTGTTAGATTGTTTATATTGAAACGTGGAATCTCATTCTTGAACTTTTTGTAGCACTAGATTTAGTTTATCTTTATATTTTGAATTTTGGAATTACCTTTGGTTTATCTAATTGTAAGTAAAGTTGCATTTCCTTTCCAACTCACTTTTGACTCTTGAATTGTTCTGCTTGTTGTCCAGCCTAAAAATGCAAAACCAAATGCAATCCAGGTCTGCCAAATTTGCAGTGACGATATTGGCCTGACTGTAGATGGAGAGCCCTTTGTTGCTTGCCATGTTTGTGCATTTCCTGTTTGCCGGCCGTGTTACGAGTACGAGAGGAAAGATGGTAATCAGTCTTGTCCTCAATGCAAAACAAAATACATGAGGCATAAAGGTTTGTCTGGAAAGCTTAATTGCTTCTCTTGCAAATTATGCACAGATTATTACCGAGTGACTGATGCATTTAGTTTCTTTAATTGCTATCAGGTAGCCCTCCAATCCGCGGAGAGGAAGTGGAAGATGCTGATTTTAGTGATGTGGAAAATAAATCAACTCATCATGCATCAGGGATTCAAGATGAGAGAAGTAAGATAGAGCACATGCTCGGCTGGGATTCAGGCTCTGGTCGGAAAGATTATGTTCCACCCACTAATTATGATAAAGATGTTTCTCTTAATCATATTCCTTATTTGGCTGGTAGACGCTCGGTAGTTCACTGGACTATGGATCATTGCCATCAACTTTTTCCTCTCGTTTCAGCGTTTATAGTGAATTTGATGTTATTTATTTATATTTCAGGTTTCTGGGGACTTGTCAGCTGCATCTCCTGAGCGTTATTCCATGGCTTCTCCTGAAAGTGGGAGTAGAGGTAAGGGAAAATTCTGTCACTTATTTTAGACATTCTTATGTTGATTGTTTCCGTATATTTTCTTCACATTTTGATGTCATAAATGGGCTTGTTTGCAGTCAATATCAGAGTTGGAGAGCCAGCAAGGGAGTCTGGCTCTTCGGGTTTTGGTAATGTTGCATGGAAAGAGAGGATTGATGGTTGGAAGGTGAAGCCAGAGAAGACTCCTGCTCCAATGAGTGTAAGTAATGCGCCATCTGAAGGCAGGGGAGTTGCAGATTATGATGCCAGCACAGATGTGCTTATGGATGATTCTTTATTGTAAGTTCCTAAATGAAGTACAATGCTTAACATTCCTTTTATGCAGATTGTTTGCATTATCTTCCTCATTGCTTTTGAACTTAATATCTATCAAGCCTTATGATTTTCATTTATTGGGACACTTGGAAACAATGGAAAAAAAAAATGCTGCATTTGGAAAACAAAATATTTGTGAAATTGATATGCTAATGCTCACTGGTTTTCCATCTGCAATTAATATATTCATGAGTATACATTAGTGGAAGAATGCATAATTAATTGGATGTCTTTGATCAGATTCAAAATACTATACTTCATTTAATTAGTTGGCCTAATATTGGACTATTTTCCTGATACTCCTGGATTAATTGCATTTCTCATGAAAAGTTATTTATATATTTTCATACATCAACGACCACAGTACACATTATCTAAGCAATTTAAATTTGTAGGGCATGTATGCAAGTGAATGCCTCTCTTTAAATGCCTACTTGATTGTGTTTTCAAATTACAGATAGTCTAGATCGGCTTGGGGTGTCTACTTAACTTCTATTTTTCTTATTATTGCAACACAGGAATGATGAGACCCGCCAGCCTCTCTCAAGGAAGGTTTCTCTTCCTTCCTCTAGGATTAACCCTTACAGAATGGTTATTGTTTTGCGGCTTATTATTCTTTGCATATTTTTGCACTACCGAATAACAAACCCTGTGAGGAATGCATATGCCTTGTGGTTAATATCTGTTATCTGTGAGATATGGTTTGCAATATCATGGATATTGGATCAGTTCCCTAAATGGCTTCCGGTGAACCGGGAGACATATCTTGACAGGCTAGCTCTCAGGTAGTTTTATCCTTTTCCTGTAATCTTCATCAAATAAAGCTTTATTTTTGTCAAAATTCTTGAAAGATTTAAGTATAGATATTTTGATGCACCACAGATATGAGAAAGAAGGGGAGCCATCTCAGTTGGCTTCTGTTGACATTTTTGTCAGTACAGTGGACCCTTTAAAGGAACCTCCACTTGTCACAGCCAATACAGTCCTATCTATCCTTGCAGTTGACTACCCAGTGGACAAAGTTTCTTGTTATGTTTCCGATGATGGAGCTGCTATGTTGACATTTGAAGCCCTAGCTGAAACATCTGAATTTGCTAGAAAATGGGTTCCATTCTGTAAGAAATACAGCATTGAACCACGAGCTCCAGAATGGTACTTTGCACAGAAGATTGACTACTTAAAAGACAAGGTTCATCCATCGTTTGTTAAAGACCGCAGATCTATGAAGGTAGCACATTTTATATTTTGATTGATAATTTTAACTATCCTAGATTTTGTGTGTGCTTATAGCAAATAATTGTATCGCAGAGAGAATATGAAGAATTCAAAGTTCGTATCAATGGGCTTGTGGCAAAGGCACAGAAGATTCCTGATGAAGGATGGGTTATGCAAGATGGTACACCTTGGCCTGGTAATAACACCAGAGATCATCCAGGAATGATCCAGGTTTGTGTATTTCAAACTAAACTCTTGGTTGGCTTCTTGGGAGGAATTGCCTTGTGATAATATAACTACTAATTTTGCATCATTAGTATTTAGTTTACATCTCTTGTAGTATTCTACCTGTTAATTGATGAAGTCTTTCTTACTTAGTGGTCATGATTATTGTGTAACAGCAGGTTTAAGCAGTTTTTTCTTTTCTTTTCTTTCTGAACTCTTCTATTGTATTGTGTTTCTCCTTCCATCATAATTTGTAGGTTTTCTTGGGCCATAGTGGAGGATTTGACAGTGAGGGTAATGAACTTCCACGACTAGTCTATGTATCTCGTGAGAAGCGTCCCGGTTTCCAGCATCACAAGAAGGCTGGTGCCATGAATGCACTTGTAAGTAGTTGTTAGATATATTTTTGGGCTGTATGTCAAGAAAGTTATTGGCATTAACTATCTGCACATCTCCCATACAGGTGCGTGTTTCAGCGGTTCTTACTAATGGCCCCTTCTTATTAAATCTTGATTGTGACCATTACATAAACAACAGCAAGGCTTTGAGAGAAGCTATGTGTTTCCTAATGGATCCTAATCTTGGGAGATCAGTTTGTTATGTCCAGTTTCCCCAGAGATTTGATGGTATCGACAGAAATGATCGATATGCCAACCGCAACACAGTTTTCTTTGATGTAAGTTCTGATAACAATATTTGCATGAATTTATCGTTTTGTTTTTCAATTTATCTTAATGTGTATCATGAAATATGTTCAAGTTTTATTTTTATGTTGCTGTAGATAAGTGTGTATTTTTCTTCTCTAGGCTGACAATTTATGTTATTTAGATAAATTTAAGAGGATTGGATGGCATCCAAGGCCCTGTGTATGTGGGTACGGGTTGTGTTTTCAATAGAACAGCCTTGTATGGCTATGAACCTCCTCTCAAGCCTAAGCACAAGAAACCAGGATTCTTGTCTTCATGTTTTGGCGATTCACGAAAGAAGAGTTCTAAAACAAGCAAAAAGAACTCTAGTAAGAAAAAATCAAGCAAGCATGTCGACCCTACTTTGCCAGTGTTCAACTTGGAAGATATAGAAGAAGGGGTTGAAGGTAAGTGTTCACAATTGATGTTCTTCTTTGCACTTTATCTATTACACTGAATGCTGCATAAAACATTTAAGTTTACCTACTCCCTCCCTTCAAAACAGACATATGGAGTTTCTTCTGTAATGTAATAATGGTAAAACTAGCATTCTTGATTTCATTTTTGAGCTTGCAATACAAAAAGAAAAACTCAGTACTAAATGATGCTATATGAATTACCAATGTTGTTTTTCCGTTTATTCATGCTACTGATTTATTTGAATAGGTGCTGGATTTGATGATGAGAAGTCATTGCTTATGTCACAAATGACACTTGAGAAAAGGTTTGGTCAATCGACTGTGTTTGTAGCTTCAACACTTATGGAGAATGGTGGTGTTCCTGAGTCGGCCACCCCTGAGTCTCTACTCAAAGAAGCCATTCATGTCATTAGCTGTGGATACGAGGACAAGACAGACTGGGGAAGTGAAGTATGTGCTTTTCCTGTTTTTTCTCTGATTTGTATCACTTGCTAGTTTCTTTGTTTGCTGTATAAACATGGACAACAAAATTGGCATAAAAAAAATCAACCAGAAGTGGATTTTAATGATAAGCAAGGTTGTATGAAGGCATAGAATCAAGGGCAAGAATATATTATTACTAAAGAACTTTCTTTTTTATCATTTACTTCTTAGTTGCTTCCTTACACCATCAAATTTCCCTTTTATATTCACTATTGGACTAATGATGCTCTTTTGTTCAACTAATAAACCTGTAGTTACATTGCTTATGGCTCATGAACAGAGATCAATGCCATAGTTCCAAACAAATAATTGATGTTTCTCTTTGCAGATCGGATGGATATATGGTTCTGTTACAGAAGATATCCTTACAGGATTTAAGATGCATGCTCGTGGTTGGAGATCGATCTATTGCATGCCACATCGCCCTGCCTTTAAAGGTTCTGCTCCTATTAACCTTTCCGATCGCCTGAACCAGGTGCTTCGATGGGCTTTAGGTTCAGTTGAAATTCTTTTTAGCCGCCACTGCCCCATATGGTATGGCTATGGTGGAAGGCTAAAATGGCTTGAGAGATTTGCTTATGTCAATACCACTATTTATCCGGTCACGGCCATTCCTCTTCTTGCCTACTGTACATTGCCAGCTGTCTGTCTTCTTACCGGAAAGTTCATTATTCCACAGGTATTCTAGCTTGCTGCCTTGTGGTGAATCATCTGTTTTTATTTTCAGAACTTCAAATAGGTGTTAGCATGAAACTTCTAATGCTTCAAAAAACAGGGCTTGCTAAACTCACTGACATGCAATATCTAGTTTCTATAAAAAATAATTTTTGGGGAAAGCTTTTTCAAAGAATAACAAAATCCTAATCCAACAATAACTTTTTACCTCTTGTTTGGTATAAATGATTTAAAATTTGAAATCTGTTTATAAATCATAGTTTGATCTATTTATGTTGAATTCCATACAATTGAATTGATACTAGACATGAAAATATAAAATTTCAAATGAACCCACAATTTTGTAGAATTCATTTCATAGTACCAAACAGATACTCTGTGTGTGTGTATGCATCTCTCTTTTTTTTTCTTGAAGGACAAAAAGAAAGGTCCTACTCCAACTAATATGTGAAGGAGTATATTTATGTAGCTGTAAGTGCACTTCAGCTGAAGCTTATTCCTGATTTATACTTTTTGGGGTGCTGCAGATCAGTAACATTGCTAGTATCTGGTTCATATCACTCTTTCTTTCCATTTTTGCAACTGGTATTTTGGAAATGAGATGGAGTGGTGTTGGAATTGACGAATGGTGGAGAAATGAACAGTTTTGGGTTATTGGAGGAGTTTCAGCTCACTTATTTGCTGTTTTCCAAGGCTTGCTTAAAGTCCTTGCTGGGATAGATACCAATTTTACTGTCACTTCCAAAGCATCAGATGAAGATGGAGATTTTGCTGAGCTTTATATGTTCAAATGGACTACTTTACTTATCCCACCAACTACCCTTCTTATAATTAACCTGGTTGGTGTAGTTGCTGGGATTTCTTATGCCATTAACAGTGGATATCAATCTTGGGGTCCTCTCTTTGGCAAGCTATTTTTCGCTTTCTGGGTGATTATTCATTTGTATCCTTTCCTAAAAGGTTTGATGGGACGACAGAATCGGACACCTACAATTGTTGTTGTATGGTCAATTCTCCTTGCTTCCATCTTCTCCTTACTTTGGGTTCGCATTGACCCTTTCACAACACGAGTGACTGGCCCAGATGTCCAGCAGTGTGGAATCAACTGCTAGAGGAAAATGTCGGTGCCAATCATAATAAGGTCATACCGCGCAGAAATAAGAAGACTTCTGGATATTTATTCTGACATTCTCAGTTGGGAGAATTTTTGAAGGTATATGGTTTTAGCTTTGTGTAATACAAGTCTGGTTTATTAATCGTTCCACAAGTTGAGAATTATAGGTGAATTACCTCCTCCTTATATAAAAGCTAATTTTTCTTTTTTCCTACTCATTTTTAGTTTATTTTTCGGCTTTTTTACATAAGTTGAATATAGTTTGTTCAGTCAGCTCATTTTTTAATTTATCAAAATGTGTTTGTTGATGATGCTCTTCAATTTTTTGTATTTATATGTAAGCAATAAAGAATCTATTTCTTTATATTTTTTGAGATCCTGTTTCTAACCTTATACTTTGCTTTAATTGCTTAATTGAACAGACTAGATATGGAAACAAAAGACTCATATAACTGGATTTCGATTAGTTTGGGTGGTGGTTGTTGAGATTTCTATTTCATTTTAGCTTTCCAATCACTTGATACTTAAATAAGTGGGCTTTAAATTTCTACTAGAAGTGGTAGATAGTGAGGTTGTGCAATGGAATAATTACTTGTTGCCAATGATGCTGAAATTCATCCCTTCCAAGTATACTTTTCTCTTTACTGTTTTCCTTTTCCCATTTAAGCAGTCTTTGCTTTAAATTTCTACTATAATGTAGTTGTGGGCTAAAAACAAGTCATATTAAATATTAATGTGGGATGTGGACGAAAATAAACCAAGTCGAGTTATGGTGAATTTGAGTTTGTCTCGTTTAAAAATAGTCAAGTTCGCGCTCAGCTCGGATTCAGTTCGACAAAAATAAGGAGGATATCATTTTAATGTAAGTTTGATCACCGGCCGGATAAAACTGGTTTGAGTACTAAAAGGAGCTCTTTTCGCTTTTTCGTCAAGCTCTTGAGCTCTTTCAACTACCAGGCTCCTCGGTTTGATCAATAAGGCTAGTTTGCAAGATTATGAGCTGATTTCGAGCTTGGTTCAATTATTTAACGAGCTCTAACGAAATTTCATAGATAAAACTGGAGTAGCTCGTTTCATCTAAAGCCTTACGTATCAAGAATTATCAGTAGCGTCCCTTACATTTCAAGAAATTTCGAATGTACTAAAACACCCAATAACAAGGTGTACATGTTGGATGGATCTGGATAAATTGTTTTTAAATATCACCTTTGAACTCATCCATGCATATTTGATCAAGTGAGTCAATGATTAGAGGGACCATTGCCTCCTCGGTTTTGTTTTAAAAAACATAAAAAAAATAGAAATAGATATATTTAATAATTTTATTAACAATTAAAAAACAAAAACAAAAAAAATTGCCACCATTAGTTTACCCAGTACAAGAAGCATGTTTCTGCAGAAACATGAGTTGCAGCATTCTGCTGTTACGTCTGATTATTATTATTACTTCATCTTTCTGAACAAGAGTTGGCAACGGTAATAATTTAAAAGCCTTTTGCAAAGGTGACCGTTTGGAAAAGAGTTTAGCTAGCTTTTGAAAAAGCAATAGCCAAATAGTATAAAAGTTGTAATTTGCTTTTACACAAATAGTTTTATAAGTGTTTTAGCTATGATGTTGCTGTGCTTTTAGTATACTTGCTGTAGAGCTAGTGGGAGTGAGATATCCAGCACCTGCCTTTTCTATTTCCTCAAATTATGCCCATGTCTTCCCATTACACAAAACCCTCTACTTGCATTTAAATTGTAGGGTCAAAGATTAAAAAGTGGAAACAAATAGTTTATAGAATGTCTTTGAATCTTGTCAAGTGATTATTGATTAGCTTTACATTGTAACCTAACCTATGGGACTATCACGATGTATTTCAGTTAAATATTGTAGGAAATTTGAGATTTCTTTTTTTTTCAAAATTGAGGGAGAGACGGTTTGAAATCGATGGGTGTTCGAGCGTTCATGAACTACATGGAGCAGGACTGAAAAATAGGTACATGGTAGTAGATGAGAAAGAGAGAGCCAAACCCAGTTTAGCTAGTTAAAATTAAAAGAAAAGTAATAAATCAAGCCTTAACAAAAATACATTATCATAATGATTATGGTAAAGAAAAAAAATCATTAGTCTTTAATTAACACTATAAAACTAATCAATGTACTGCATCTGTAATATTAGATATTAATACGTATCATAAATGTATGGTAAAGTAATATTCACTTCTTTGCTTCTTCTGTTACTGGCTTTGGCTCTTCTGGTGGCGGAGGTGGTGGTGGTGGTGGTGGTGGTGGTGGTGGAGGTAATCCACCATCAATGCAACTTCTGCACCTTCTTTCTATCCAACCTTCAATATCATGCTCTCCATTGCTACCAAAATGCCTTCCACCGCATAGTCGAGCTATAATTCCTGCAATTACACCTACTATGGTGATCACTGCTAGAACAACCACCAGTGTTTCGATCGACCGATGTGAATACCTGTTCGGCTCAGCCGTTGCCGGTGCTGGTGGTGGCTCAAGTATTGGTTGTAGTTGGTCACGTAAACTTGCCTTCAAGAATCCCATGATCTTCGTACTGTCTTGACAATGAGTTGAAAGAAAGAACAGAGATGAAGATGAAATGTTATTCAGGGAAAACGGGTCTAGATTGAGAAATAGTGAAATAAATAGGTAGTTGATAGTGAAAAGTGAGGAAGATTTAAAAGCTTTGTATCAACTATCAAGAAAATGGAGACATGAGAGAGAAGAAGAAGAAGACTAACATGAGGAAGTAAGGTCTGGAAACTAAAGGCAAAAGAGATTGGGAAATGAGCAGATAGAGAGACACTATAAGAGACTGTATATATGTTGAAAGACAAAGAAAACGATGCTTTAGAGTAAATTATTTTGTGTAATTTTTGTTTGGTGTGATTTTTGAGGTGCAAAGCATAGATGAAGGCCAAAAAGGCATTCTGCAGAATACTTAAAAAACAATTTTTCTATTCACTATAAGTTCAAATTTCAAAGGGTTAACTTCCAATTTTGTCAGTGCCTATCTCTTTGAATTTCACTACTGCAATAATAAACTATTTTGATTTCTCTTCCCAATTTGTCCTAACCTATGTCACATGTTGATGCTCATTATGCAAACCCCAAGAACTAATTTTTTTTTTTTTTAAAAGGAAAATTTACCACTTACCTTTTTTGAGACCTTCCCATTTTGTCCATAGTTGTTTGCCAGTATCTTGTCTCTTAGAAATGTGAGAATTTTTATTTTTTAGGTTTTACTCTCATTGGTGCCTTTTCCAGTTGGCTATTTTGTCAACTTGTTAGTGTTTTTTGATTTGTGTAATTCACCTAAAGGAAGGACCTTTCACAGCGACTCTTCAGGAAGCAAGTCCTGACCTACCATGTGGTAAATGCAGAGGTGATAAAAGTATGTATAATGCTTGTTCAGTTGTTTATATTTCATGTTTCTATTGAATCATTTATAAGTGTATTTTTAAAGAAAACTATGATCTGTTTTGTGAAGATAATTATGAATTAAATAAAAATAATTTCAAAGAAAGGAAAAAAAAAATGTGTTTTTTTGACATTTAATAGAAGGCTACTATTTTAGTTGTTTTCTCATTTTGGGCCTTGATAGCCCAATGGGCAGGTATGAGAGGACCTTGGATCTGTTAAAGCCCACAAAAAGGCGAGGCAATTTCCTTGGAAAGGGAACTTTAAGGCGTTTTCTGACAACTCCTTCAGCGAATCGAACTTCCAATTCCACGCTTCTTTTTTCTATATATGCTGACTTCAAATTCAGCTGTCGGACAACATTGAATTCCAGAATCTCGCACCAAATCCCGGAAAAACCCAAATTCCGATTCTTTCTAATCCTAAATCCTCGCTTTCGTTTATTTATCTCATTAAGCTTTTATTCAACAATTCTTGTGATTACTGATTCTTGATTCCGAATTTCGATAATGGGAACACCGCAATTTCCCGACCTTGGTAAACATTGCAACAAAGAAGATTGCAGACAGATCGATTTCTTGCCTTTCACTTGCGACCGCTGCAGTCAGGTAAATTATGATTTGCGTTTTGGTCAATTTTTTTTCATTAAGTTGATTTTGATATTTTATTTGTTATGTTTGGGTTGTATTTGGATTGGAAAGAATTGAAGAAGTTGATTTATTGATTAATTATGCTGTGATCATTAAATCTTATTGGACCCATGATTTTATATGCTTGAAAAACTTCATTAACCATTAAATGGAAATAATTTGACTAGTCAGTGATTTGTTAATATCCATGAAATCATTCCGTTCTATCTTATGATATGAAAGAATTGTTCCTCAATGTAGTATACTATAAGTTGAAACTTCAAATTGTTTGATAGTGATTCGTCCAGGTTGTTTTTTGGTGGAGTCTATAAATTGAAGGAGATGGACGCCTTTACTTTTAGTTTCTGTAAATTGTACTTCCAAAATTTTTGGGATTGGTTACCCATTACCATTCCCAAAACTGCTGACCAAGTAATACTATTTAAATTGTATGATAACACTATTTAGTTGCTTCTTTTTGTGCAATAAGTGAATGTGTTTCTCTTATGAGGACATCCAAAGCATGCGAAGCCTGCTTAAGTTTTGATATCTTGGTTTGATTGTTTATTTGGATGTCCTTTTTGTTTTTCATCATGTTCAACTTTTGTAGTTATTGAATGAATTGTGCTAAAGAATTATTTGCATAATTTTTTAGGTATTTTGTTTGGAGCATAGAAGCTATGCAAAGCACAATTGCCTGAAAGCTGATAGTAAGGATGTTACAGTTGTCATCTGTCCACTTTGCGCAAAAGGAGTTCGCCTAAATCCTGATGAAGACCCTAACATCTCCTGGGAAACTCATGTTAACACAGAGTGCGACCCATCAAATTATGACAAGGTCACAAAGAAGAGAAAATGCCCTGTCAGAGGTTGTAGGGAGGTACTTTCATTCTCAAACACAATTAGATGCAGGGATTGCACCATAGACCATTGCTTGAAGCACCGGTTTGGACCTGACCACAGTTGTCCTGGACCCAAGAAGCCTGAGATGGGATTTCAATTTATGGCTCTTCTGAATAGGAGTAGAAAGGATGAGTCAAAGCCAAAACAAAGCCAAGCAACTCCTTCAGGAAGGTGGGCCACAGCCTTCCGAAATGCAGCTTCAAGTGTTCGAGCCTCAGCTGAAGCAGGCATGGCAAAATTGAGTACTGAGATCAGCCAAGCTTTGCAGACTACAAAGAGTGGTGCAGGCCCGAGCAGCACTGGTGGGCTAGGGGAAGAATGTCCACAATGTGGTGCACGGTTTTCCTCAGTTACAACTTTGGTGGAGCACGTGCAAAATCTCCATGAAAAGAGTGGCAATCAATCTCGTGTCTTGAATTTGCCGGTAGATGTATGTCCAAAGTGTAGTAGAGGTTTTCGTGATCCAGTAGCACTTGTGGAGCATGTTGAGAGGGATCATGGAGGTACTTCGAAAGCTTAGAAAGTTTTGCCCATCAAAACAGAAAACTTCACTTTCTCATGTCAAGAAGTTGGACAGATGTATATCCCAAGTGCAGTGGAGGTTTGCGTGATCCTGTGGCACTTGTGAAGCATGTTGAGAGGGATCATGGAGGTACTTCAAAAGAAAAAATTTTGCCCAGCAAAACAGAAAAGTTCACTTTCAGATCAGTTATGTTTTTGTATTTTAAAATTTCAGTTGTGGCTTGATTTCATTAAATCTGAGGCTGCAGATGCTCAAATAACTTTTGAGCATTGAATTATTTTTATGCCTTGAAACTGTAACCTCCAATTCAAAATGTTTATATGAATAGTGTAAATTGGTAACTACCAATTTATTTTTTTATTAATCAATGAGTTGTGAATTTTTTTTTTCTTTCTTTTTTACTTGATTGTGAAGATAATGAAGGATGTAGCATCTTTCGAGTTCTCTCCTACATGGATGAATTTGATCATTGGATGTTTTGCTTGTATTGCTTCCTTCCTAGTTATGGAGAGATGATGGACTGCTTGCATAATTGCATTTTAATAAAGTTTAGCATTTAATATTAATAGTCCCCAAAACAGCTGTCTCTTTATTCATTCATCTGTATTCATATAGCTAATGATGTTAATATCTGGAGTTTGCTTTAAGATATGGAAACTATTAAATCCCTTTTTTAAACCTTTCTTAGTGGCCTCAATTACATTGTATTGTGTCTGTTTCTCTCTCTCTTTAAAAGATGAGAAAATTTTATTTTATTATTTATATTCATTCGTTACGAGATACAGACTGAAAGAACATTACGAGTTATATAAGACTGAAAGAACATTATGAGCTATATAACAAATAAAATTGATGAAAATTCTCGTGGTTGTCTAATCAGATTACATTTAGTTAGACGATAACTATTATAATCGAGAGATTTCAAATCTAATTATACCACACTTGCTTAGACAATAATAATTTTAGTGGATCAATTTTAAAAATTGTTTACATTAATAATTAGTATAAAAAGAATCGGTCAAAATATTTATATTTTCTTTTCTACTAATTTCGTTCCTAAATTATTTGTTTGGATTAGACAAATTGTATATATAGACCAATTAATAGGCCTATTGTTTTAAGTTCTAAACAAAAATTATGTTTCTTGATTATCTATTTCCAAATTTAATTCTATTTCCTTTATCCTTTCATCTTGATCGTTTTGACTTCAAAGTTTAGACGTAAAGACCATTTTGAATTTTGAAGGTTTTAGCCATAATCAAATTCCCAACTGTAATTTTCTAAATAAAAACTTATCCACAGTAATTTCCCTAAACAAAAAAATCCCAAAAAATGCAATTAGTGCCTTGAACCTGCATTTTTTTCCCTTGACAGATAAAAATGTAAATTCACTTTAAGAAATGGATATGTAAATTATCAAAATCATTGATAATTTTTTGACTAAAATAACTGGAAAAATAATTAATTTAATTTAAAAAAATAAAATCTATGATCATATATTAAATGGATAATTTGATTTTGGTCCCTAGTATTAATTGCAATGTATAATTTACCTTAAATAAAGATTTTGAATTGATAGTAACAAGTACATTGATTAAGTATTGAGTAAGCTGAGAGAAAAACCAAGTCATTGACAAATAAATAATTTATTTCCATTTTGTATTTAAAAAATCATATGTACTAAAATTAATTTAAAAGCTCAATTTTCGTTAATTTGGACATGATTGATAAGTTTAGGGATCAAATTGTGAATTATTTGTGGATTAAAATTTTAGCGAAAACCGGAGGAGGTAAGAAAAACAAAAAGACGAAAAACCGGTAATTAACTGTCAAACTGTCACGACAGCTCATCTCATTCATTGGACAATTAGTAACTGAAAAAATGATAAAAAAACGACAAATAAAATATTACCAAAAAGGAAATACTTCGATATAATGGGGGCCACTTATAATGCCATTTTGGACGTGTGGCACTTCTTTATCATTCTCGGTATGGCGCCGGCTCTCATTACAATTTTTAGACGGAGAATTTTGGTTTTTGGACAGAGAAAGAGACTCATTATATTTAGCGGTGATCGAAATGCTGGAATATCGGTGCCTCATTTGCATGGCTTAGAGCGATTTGCAGCCTCTGGTCAGCTCTTCTTGGTTCTGATCAGGAGGTGAAAGATCCTACCAATTTATCTTCATTGTTTCTTTTTAATTCAGTTTTCGAATTTCTCGTCATTTTTTTTGGTTCAAGTTAATTTTTGTACATAGTTATTAGGTTTGATTCTGTTTTTTAGTTTTTTTTTGTTACTTTTTTTTTTTTTGGAATTTTCAATTGACATTGTTTTGGTTGTTCAACGTAGGATAGATACAATAATTGTACATAAAGTTTTTCAATTTTTGGAAATTCTTAATTACCCATTTTGTTGAATTTTTATAATCTACATTGTTTGGTGATTTTAAAAATGTTGATTATACAGGCTGATAGTTCAATTTGAGGGCTGCCTATTTGAGTTTGAATCTTTCTTTCCCTTCTTGGTTCCAAAACCTGACTTTGTTTGGTTTTAGAAGGGAAAGAAAGAAAAGCAATTGAGGGAAAATCAATCTTTTGTATTTTACGGATTTGCTGAATAGATTTGGAATCTGAATATGAGTGTAGTTTCTGGTGTCATTTCGAGGCAATTATTGCCCGCATGTGGTAGTCTTTGTTTCTTTTGCCCTGGTCTGAGGGCAAGGTCCAGACAGCCAATCAAGAGGTACAAGAAGATCATTTCTGGTATTTTTCCCCGAAATCAGGTTAGCATTCTCTCAGGTTAAGCATCTTTCACTTGTTTCTTGTTGCATTTCTTTATGTTGTGGTAACAACGTTTATCAACTGCTTGCTTAATTTTGTGTTTGTTGATTAATGTATGCAGCCTAAGAAATCACATGTTATTTAGCTGGTTTTACTATAGTTAATTAGGAAACTTGGGTTCTATAATCCACTAATTCAATTCCAAGAATTTAAATGTGATTTCTTTTGTTTAGTTTTTTAAGCCAGTTGGAATTTGTGTCCTTCCTTGTTTCTTTATCTAATATTGAACTGTTTGGATACTTTTAGCATAATTCAGTTATTCTTTCCAACCACTGGATATTGTGTGTTTTAGCATGATGAACATGTATTTAGTCAGCATAACCAACATTAACAGCCAATTTTCATGATCTAATTAGAGATATTCTTATAGTTTTCAGTTAGTAATTTGAACTCACAACATGTTACTTCTACAAGAACTTACAATATGGGAGTGGTAGACTTTTTCTTCCAACTTGGATTGTACTTTTGTCAGGTATTAGAAAACAGGACCGTTAGGCATTTGGACAATGAATTTAGTTCAATTCCTGCATCTATGATCCTGTTTTATATTTTTTTAAATTGAGAAGTGAATCCCATGTCAGAGTTCCATTTAATACTCATTATTATTTTCCCTTTTCAACTCAGAATTCCATTCTCGGACAACCTTGTTCTTCTTGTTTGCTGAATCTCAACCCTTTCTACTTTGGGGACTTGTGTATAGAGCGTTGTAAAAAATAGTTCAACATGACCTTTTGACCTTGCTTTCAATCCATTACAATTGAAATTCTCTGGGTGTCTTTTCTTCCTACCATCTCAAATGAAACTATTCAGTAGCAAAAAGTTTAGTTGTTTAGCCTGATATGTTTGTGATTCTTCAAAATAGAAGCAAATAATAATGCATTTTTGAAATTTCATTTTGTTCAATGGGGAAGTGATTTCATTTCCAACATTATTTCTTCTGAATGGCAGGAGGATGGCCCTAATGAACGGATGATTGGGAAACTATGTGAATATGCTTCAAAAAATCCTTTGCGCATCCCAAAGGTATCATTATTTTCAATTATTTCACATAAACCTCAAAAACATTTCCATATTTGTGTGAACATATTATGTGAAAATTGTGTGTCCCCACTCTCTCTCTCTCTCTCTCTCTCTCTCTCTCTCACACGCGCGCGCTCACACACACACACACACACACACACACACACATGCACGTGTGCACACTCACACTCATATTTATGTCTATGCTTATTTCATTTGTGCATCTGATCTGACTTAATGAGAGTTGATGGTAGAAATGATAAGTATTAGTTGTAAGTTGTCTATTATTACAGTTCTT
Source organism: Jatropha multifida (assembly GCA_948099535.1). Lineage (NCBI taxonomy): Eukaryota > Viridiplantae > Streptophyta > Magnoliopsida > Malpighiales > Euphorbiaceae > Jatropha > Jatropha multifida. Next base: position 78,563 of record CANUEX010221017.1, on the reverse strand, counting down.
GGATGTCAAATCCATGAAGTCAAATATATATTTTTTTGAGCTTTATTTACTTTCTTTATCAAACTAATTGCAAGATGTGCCTCCTTGATTTGCTCTCCCATTTGTAACAAATTTTGCTTTAATTTCTTCGCATTGTAGGAACATTAAAATTGTATCTTTTATGCAGAGTTGTACTTTTAGCTAAATAGACCTCATAGTCTGATAGTCAAATATAAATAACAAACTAAGACATGTGAATTGTTGCCTGGTTAATGAAATCTGTGAATTTGCTGAGCAGATCACAAATTCTCTTGAACAAAGGTGTTACAAGGAACTGAGGAATGAGAACATTCAATCTACCAAAATTGTGATATGCATTTACAGGAAATTGTTGACCTCTTGTAAGGAGCAAATGTAAGTTCATTCTTCTTCTATTTTTACTCCTTTTGTATTTTATGGAATGTTTTTACTTGCAGCATCTCACTGTTCCATTGTTCAAAATAATTATTAGATCATAAATTCATCTCTTTATGTATTTTCTTTTTTGTTATTTAAATTATTTCTTTGGAGGGCAGGTGGTGAGCCACCAATATTTGTGAAGCTTTCTTGTGTGTTTGGATTAAATGGCTTTAAGGGGGTCACACATATACACCTCTTGTACCCTTTAAATGGGGAAAGCACCTAAAGAGCTATGTAAAAGTGGTAAAATCTTTACATACAAGCCTTTCTGACTTAAACAGTCTTGATGAACTTGGAAGATTCAATAGTTATCAACCTTTGGTGTCCATGTTTCATAGAATTTCTTCTTAGCCTTTTATAAAAATGATAATATAATTAACTTTTTTGAACACTGAGCATATTGAGAAAGCAAACTACACTGGAAGCATTTATTTCTGCTTGATTCTAGGCAGATTTGATTTGGTTAAAGTCCAATGGAATTTACTAGTCTAGTTCTTTGATTAGTATTACTTAACATTGTTGAGTTAGCAACTTAGCATGCAAATGGTTGATCTGGGGATTTCATGATAACACACTTTTTATTAACTATTAACAATTATGGATTATGAAGGTTGGCTAGGTTTTATAATAAGGTCTTGAATACGTCATCTTTGATAATTCTTTTCAAGGTTGGTTATAAGTTATTCCTTGTTTAAACTGCGATAAGATTTTCTAATTAGAATTCAAAGGCTGTCAAGCAAACATGTATGCTCAACAACTAACTAGTGTTGTTTGCTTTCTGCTTATTTCTTCTTGTCTCTAGCTAGATTTAATATGTCAACTATCCATATTGGTCTTTTTTTCATTTTTCTTTTTCTCCTTATTTTTCCCATTTTTCTCTTCCTTCCAATGTATGGCTGCTTTAATGATGGGATCAGGATCATTTCACAGGCCTCTGTTTGCAAGCAGCTTATTGAGCATTATGCATATTCTACTGGATCAAACACGGCAGGGTGAACTACAACTTATAGGATGTGATACTCTTTTTGACTTTGTAAATAATCAGGTCAGTGCTGCTGATTCCAATCTTCCTTTATTGTGTTTAGCATACGTAAAAATATGTTAAGCTTCAGCTTTCTCCATGTGGGAAACTTGAAACTCACTTCATCTAAATGAATTTTACAGAAGGATGGAACTTTCATGTTTAATTTAGAAGGCTTTCTTCCTAAACTCTGTCAGTTAGCTCAAGAGGTAGGAGAAGATGATAGAGCAAAAAATCTACGTTCAGCGGGATTGCAAGCCCTTTCTTCAATGGTATTCTTTTCATGCCTTGCTTTTGAAAATATGGAAAAATAGTTCTTTTCTAAATGTATGATATTTAGTTATAACAATCCAATATCTTTCACTTCCAATATGGCATTTTTTGTTTTCTAGAGGCACTTTCTCAGTTCTACTGGAAATTTATCAAGTTCTAATGTTATGAGGGAAAGATTTTGTTTGCGTTCTAAGCTTGTTTTTTGGTCAGCTCATTGATGCTATGAAAATATTTTTATTTTGAATAATCTCCACATGTTTGTCAGAATGTTTATAATAATAGAATTGGCTTTGGTTTTCCTTTTGAACAGTAGTATTGAATGATTTAATACCTTGCATTTTAGAGTCAAATAGGGTTCTTGGACCACTGTTGCTTTGAGGATAATATCACTGATTTATGAGTTCATGCTGAAGTTAAAGTGTGGCAAATTGAGAACTTTCACAAATTTCTCACCTATTAATTCTTTTAGAGCCTTGCCTATACGTAACAGTTATCTTCATTTAGATATTATTAGAATATCAATGTTGTAATTTTATAAATATTTGAAAGGGAGCTGGGAATCTGTTGTCACTGTTGTTTAGTAAGTGGTTATAGGTTTCAAGAATCAAGGATGTGTTAGTGTCACAATCAGATGTAATCTCTCTTTTTATTGAAGCCTTGTGAGACAAATACAGGAAGCTGCTACTGCATTTTTGTGTCAAAAACTAATTACTGCAACTCCATCTATGTGCCCTTATTCCTTAAGTATGATGAGACGCTGTGCAAGTAATTGGCTCAGAAACCTTTTCATTACCAGATAAATGATTTTTGCGACACTCTAACCTTGGAAACCTGGGTCTTCCACTTGTGTGGTTGCTCCATTTTGTTTTATAAAATAGATGGGGTTCTGTTCCTGGCACTGAGGAATATCATAAAGGTCATGCTAGGATTCTAGTTGCAATATAAGGTATGGGACTTCTCTTGGATCCCACATTGGAAGTATGAGATTTCAATGTTGGGTTTATATGGGCTCTCAAAATTCAAATGACTAGCTTTTGGGATATGATTCTTCAAGGTCAGAAATTGGTAACAGAGCCAACCGCCTCCTCCCAGTTGCAATCGAGCAGTATTGGTGGTGATGCCAGAATTGCAGTGTTTGCTCGGGGGCTAGGTGGTTGCAAAGTGTGGTGGGATATTAAGATCCTAGTTGCAAGACAAAGTATGGAACTTGTCTTGGATTCTTTTGGAAGTATGGGATTTTGAATTAGGGGTTTATAGGAACTTGGGCTCGCCAACCTTAATGGCTAGCTTTTGAGATATGGTTCTCCAATATTGGTTTTTTGAGCCATGGTTCTCCAAGTTCAAAACAGACCATAGCTTGGTCTGGTTGTTAAGGAGAACCATACATGCCAAGCATCAGAGGTCTTAAACATTGTGTTGTTCAGTCCAAGTCGCCATAGTGCCAGGCTTAGCGTGTATATATGTGTGTTTGGAGAGTGTAGACTGTAAAACTTACAAAAATGAATTTCCTATGGTACATAAACCGCTATTTGTCATTTTGGGTTCATAGTATGTTATGAATTTATTGCATTCAAGTTTCACTTTATTATTTTTTCAGCTCCTTGTCAATGACTGCATATACCTTGTGAACCTGTTGGAATGATAACAAAAGCAATGTAGTTTTGGTTCAAATATTTTTTCTTTTACACCATAATATATACTTTTTCAATCTTTTGAATGTTGAATGGATCATTTTCTTGTTCTGCAGATTTGGTTTATGGGTGAACAGTCTCATATTTCAGTGGAGTTTGACAATGTAAGCGATTATGATTTACTAAATGGCAGTTTCCCACCTGTTGATTTACTTTGGTAATTCCATCTTTGTTGGCAGCTCGTTCACATAATGACTCTACGTTTAATACTTATAATTAAGCTTTTGATTTTATTATTTCCATAAAGTGAAAAAATATATGTCGAATAATCTAGCATGTTCTTAATAAGTACTTCAGACATTGAGGGTGTTAATTTGTTGTACCTAATTTTATTTATTTATTTTTTGGTACTTTGCATATTTAGCTAAATCTATTTTAAATTATAAATTTGCATCATTTGCTTATTTGTTAAGAAAACTGCAACTAATGCCAATATATTAGAGTTTGCTTTGTGATAGTGGAAAAATATAAATGCTTCTTTCCTGAGTATGGCAAATATTTTTTTCAAGTGATGACATCTAAGTTTAGCTTCTGTGCCAATTCAACCTTCATTGTTAATCAAACTAGTTATAAAAGTAAATATTAAAAGATTGTTGCATTTTTGCATAAGGAGGAGAACTCAAAGATCACTTAAAGGCACAATGAATGCTTTATCATCTTGTAAAGAAGAAAGCAATTGAGTTTTCTTGAGCCTTCTCAGATCCCTGCATTTAGCATAACAATGGTGTTTGAAAAGGGGAACTGAAAAAATAGTGGGCCAAAGAGTCAAGTTGCTTTATCTTTTATATTTTCTTTAACTTGACATGTAAAACAATGGTCTGAAGAAGACATTTTGCTTTGTCAATTGCCCTGAGCTGGCATTTTGAAGCAAACAAATCCAATTGCATGCTTTATTGGATTTCAGTTTTCTCCTTTCATACTTGCATGGAATATATTATGCCACCCTTTTTTTTTGGGGGTTGGGGTTGGGGTACAAGGATAGAAGTTCTTTGATATATGACTGATATAAATTTCATGTTGTTAAACAGATTGTTTCAGTCGTCCTGGAAAATTATGAAGGTTCTGTGAAAAATTCCGTGAACCTTGACGGTGACAAACAAGATCCTCCAGATAGGTGGGTGCAAGAAGTGCTAAAAAATGAAGGTCATGCGATTCATGCCAATCCTCAACCAGATTCTATGACAATGGTTCCTTCTTGGAGGACGATTGTAAATGAAAAAGGAGAAGTAAATGTGACAGCGTAATCTCTTGGCACAGGATTCTCTAAATAAATGTTTAATTTGAGTTGTTTCTTTTCATATATTGATCATTCTTTTATTTTGACAGGGAAGATGCACGGTCTCCCAGCTTTTGGTCCAGGGTCTGCTTGCATAACATGGCCCAGCTAGGGAAGGAGGCCACAAACATTCGCCGTGTATTGGAATCTTTGTTCCGTTACTTTGACTTTACGAATTTATGGTCTCTTGATTATGGTGTTGCCTACCCAGTTTTAAAGGATATGCAGTTGCTAATGGAAAATTCTGGTACTTATAGAGGCTACAAACTCTTAATTCACATTTTTGAGTTTTTCTTAAATGTATTTTAAATCTACAGGATGACATTTCTGCAATCTTTTGTTTCATTAATCATAGGACAATGATGACTAATCCCGCCTTTCCCATTTTCTTTTTTATGTTGTAAGGGCAAAAAACACATGTTCTGTTGTCCACATTGATTAAGCATCTTGATCACAAAAATGTCCTTAAACAACCCAACATGCAGCTTGAGATTGTTGAGGTTACTACCTCTCTTGCTCGGGATGCAAAGGTAGAGTCGTCCATGGCAATAATTGGTGCAGTGAGTGATGTTATGAGACATTTGAGGAAAAGCATACAATGCTCTCTTGATGGTGCAAATATGAGTGATGACATAAAAATTTGGAACAAAAAGTTTGGAGAAGCATTGGACAAATGCCTTGTGGAATTATCATATAAGGTATGTGTACTCATCTCCAATAGTATTTCGAGCAATTTTATACCTAAAATTTCATTTTTATGAACTTTGATCTGAAACACTGGTTGTCATACTTCTTTAGGTTTTGAAGTTTATTATTTTCATTATCTCAATTCCTATGTAGTACCAAATGTTTTATTGGTGTGACTACTTAAAACTACGAGATAATAACTGGATTCTACTGGTAAACAGGTTGGAGATGCAGGCCCAATTCTTGATGTTATGGCTGTGATGTTGGAAAATATCTCTACTGATACTGTTTTAGGCAGAACGACAATTTCAGCTGTTTATCGCACTGCTCAAATTGTAGCTCAAATACCAAATTTGTCCTATCAAAACAAGGTAAATTACAAGTTATAACATAGATTTTTTTAAGCTATTTAAAGTTACCTATTGTTGTTTCTGTTGCTTATTTTAGTACATCCTTCTCTTTTCCAGGCATTCCCTGAGACTTTATTTCATCAGTTGCTCCCAGCTTTGATTCACCCTGACCATGAAATACGACTTGGGGCTCACCGCATCTTTTCTGTTGTTCTAGTTCCATCTTCAGTTGCCCCTTGTCAATCCTTAACCATACCTAAATCAAAGAAAGGTTTAGAACTTCGGACTCTTTCAAGAACCGTCTCAGTCTTTTCTTCCTCAGCTGCCCTGTTTGAGAAGATAAGGAAGGAGAATACTTACTTTAAGGAGAAGGGCTGTCAAGACCATGGAGAAGCTGTTCTTGAGAGTGAACAAATGAGGAATGGGATGCTTGATACTTTGAAATTCTCAAAAAGTCGTGTCTACAGTATGAAAAATCCTCCTACACCTATAACTCCAGATGAAAATTCTGTGGGTGATTCTGACAAGGAAGCAGTAAGTTATGATTGCTAACCTATCATATCGTCATGGTTACTTGTTAACTTATCTCGCAGACTATCTACTCTCAATTCAAACTCTATAGTGGCACTTACTTTAATTTCAGTTAGATATGGTCATAATTATGCTTGCTACTTAGCCATTTTGTTTTATCCGCTTGCTATATTATCTAAAATGATCCTATAGAGACCTGGAAAGTGATTTTTGGGTTATATATGATTGTAAGGTGTTTCTTCGGTTTCATCTATGCATTCAAAGGCCTTTTTTTTAAACAAAAAAAAAAGCACAGAAAAATTCTTCTTCAAAAAGTGCAATATTTTCATTCATCTATGGAACCAGTATCAATCAATGTGCTAAAATTGCATTTGCACTGGCCTGAACTTAGTGCCAGCAAATAAGCTGAGCCAATAGTAAATTCATCGAAGCTGTTCTACTGACAAAAACTTTTGTGAACTCTTTGCTTAATGCTGTGAACCAAGTGTAAGCTTACTTTTAGAACTCATTTATTTCTCGAGGCATGTATGAATTTGGTGAACTTAAGGTCAGGAATTGGCTCATTTATAGACTCGTGAGTAAGGTTACGCATGGACTAAATAATGATGTTAGTATGATTTAGAATCTCATATTATTTTATCTATAATATGCATAAACATGTTTACTGAGAATCATTGTAAACAAAGTTTGTAAAATTACATTGAATTCCACATTACTTATGGTTGCTAAAGTTATACAATCTATAATGAATGAAAATATTTTATAGCACGAGCATTGTTAAACCTGTTGAAAATTCTTAAATAAATTTTTGTGATTCCGTTACAGCTTTTGATTTAGAATTGTTACAAAGTATCCCTAGGGTGAACAGTGCATGCAGCATCTCATATTCGTGGGCTATTGGGAGGGCTGATGTATGCAGCTTTCCCCTTCTTTTGCAAATAGGCTATTTCTGTGGCTTGAACCCATGACCTCTAGGTTGTGAGTGGAGCAACTTTACTGTTACACCAAAGCCACCCTCTATTTATATTATATACCATCTATATGACATGTTGTGAAAGAGAGAAGAAGAAAAGTTTGAAACAAGCAATTGGCTTGATGAATTTCTCATATATGGTTTAGGGTATATATAGTAAAGAAAATAGTTCTAGAAAAGGAAAATAATCTCCTAAGTATCTCCTAACTATGGGTGAGTATCATCCTAATATATGCACAATATATTCCAATAATTACAAGATTCTAACACATGTAAATGCTTTTAGTAAGGATGTAAGTAAACTAAACCATTTATAAAAGATCCAAGGTATCATAAAATTTTTTTCTGAACTTAATTTATAACCTGTTTAATAGCCCGTTAAATAAAGAGCTAAATGTAAAAAAAGGGCTCCAATGTATTTGACTCATTCAACAAACAAGCCAAATCTGAATTAGACTGGCTTATGTCCGCTCATTTAGTATGAGGAAGCTTGAGTTTAAATTTAAAGCTCATTTCATTTCCAAGCAGAGCTTGAATATGCCAAAAGTCAGCTTAGCCTAGCTCATATGTAACATTTGGGCTTCAATTTCATGTGCATATTACAAGTACTTTTTTCTGCGGTACCTTATCCTTATTTAGTGTGATTTTCTATCGAGTGCTTCAAATGATTAATCTGCAACTGGTTGTCAGAATCTATGCCTAATATCATCAATCATTAATTGAATCTTTTATGTCTGTTGAACCTCAGGCACAGGAATCTTCTTCTTTAAGGCTGAACAGCCGTCAGATTAGTCTCATGCTGACATCAATTTTTGCACAGTCCGTTTCTCCTTCAAATACACCCGAAAACTATGAAGCAATTGCTCATACATACAGCCTGGTTTTGCTGTTCTCTCGAGCAAAGGTAATTGACTGATTGATATTACAGGATAGTATTCTTTTGAATGATGCTTTTGACTATGGCCTTCCAAAGAATAATTAAAAAAATATGTTAATGTATTCTATTCTATTGCAGTTCCATCTGTACTCTGTCTATCAATAAGTTCATTATCTCTTCAGTATCTATATGAAAATTCTGTATGAAAATTTTTATTTTGGTTCACCAAGTGTTTTGTTAGCCGAGATTTCTTTTTCTTGTCATTGGTTCTTAAAAACCACAAATATGCTTTATTTTCAATGGTTGCTGCATGGTGCATCACTATCTTTTTTTGCTACTACATATGGAATTTAAATTAAAAGATGTTGATATCATCAATAAGCTTTAATCTGCAAGAGTTTTTAGGTGAGAAATGATGCAAAATTCATGTCTTCTGATGGTGAATATTTATGGTTGATAATGCACGCCCTTGCCCATAAGTTTAAGTTGCATAATCCAACCTTATCTTCTTTTTGTCCTCTTTTTGGATTGCTTGTATTTTCATTTTATTATTTCTTTTGTCACAGAATTCTAGTCATGAGTCTTTAATACGAAGCTTTCAGCTTGCATTTTCCTTGAGAAACATTGGTGTTAATGCAGCAGGTAAGATCCTATTCTAATTTTGTTCCCATAGATTTTTTATCTACAAATTTTGGATCAAAACTAGTATATGGCTTACAATTGGCAATAAGTTTCCTCCATTACAGAAACCATTTCCTTACATAAAAATTTAACATGTCTGTTGTACTTGATAATGCATTATTAATGGTCTGTGTGGATGAGATATCGTAGAACTTAAGGTGTTTGTGATATGAACACATTCTTGCATGCTCTTTTCCCTTCTGATATGCTGCCAAAATAAAGCTTCTTTATTGTATATATTAGACTTATTCATCTCATATAATGCATTTTCTTCTCTAAATTGATTCGTATGGGATCATGCAACTTCTCAACCACTTCTAATCTAATTCAAAGATTAATGGTTTAATGCCAAGAACAGCCCCTACCCACTTCTCCAAAGCATTGATTCCCTATGAAAGAAAATTGTCACCTTTTGTTTTATCTCAAACAAGTTGATAGCTTTACAGGTTTTCCTCATGTATATTATAGTTGTTACTTAATATCTGAAAGTCTTGATGGCCTGCAAGGCTTTTACAAATGGCACCTTTGCTGATGAGATTTCCTGAAAATTGATGGCCACTCATAAGTCTTATATTTTTGAAATTTATAAAAAATATTCTCAGAATAAGTTTGCGCTCATCTAATTGTAATAGATCTTCCATGAGTTTAATGAACTCTTTTTCATTGACATTGGGACAGCCTTTGATGCACAAGCATACAAAGATATATATATATATATATATATATATATATATATATATACTGCTCGATTCACATATTCTCATTTATAGTCCTACTATTGGCATGGTAAAGAGCAAGGAATTAACGATTTAAATTTGTTGTCTGAGATTTAACTCATAACAAACTTTTTCTATTTTTACAGTGCCACTCCCACCATCACGTCTTAGATCACTCTTTACCTTGGCAACCTCAATGATCCTCTTTTCATCGAAAGCGTATAATATTGTTCCACTTGTTCAGCGTGCCAAGATGGTGCTTACAGAAAAAATGGTGTGTGAATTGTTGCTTATGAAGTTGCAGTCACATGGGTTTACAACTTAATATTGAAACTCTATAAGCAGCTGCTTTGAAATTCCTATGTCCACCAAGGGCCATTTTTTTGAGAAAAATTCTTTCTCATCTTTCGTGTGCCTTATGGTAGATAAACTAAATAGTTTAACTTACCATGGATTTATACTTGGACCAGGTTGACCCATTTTTGCAATTGGTTGAGGATAGGAAGTTAAAGTCGGTCAATGCTGAAGCCAACCACCCCACAAATCGTTATGGATCTAAGGAGGATGATGATTCTGCTCTGAAATTTCTTTCGGCAATGGACGTCACGGGGGACCAAAGCAAGGAATCCTTTGCTGCTGAGATTGTTAAGAGCTTGGAAAATTTGTCGAATGTAAAAGCTTTGATTTGAATTCTTTTATTATTGTGGTTTCATTTTAAATAATTTTTACCTGTCATGTTTCACATGTATATCTTGGCAGTGATAAATAGTAACTTCCAATGCAGACTGAAATGTCCAGTGTCTATAAGGAGCTGCTTAATGAATTCTCACCTGATGAAGTACATCCATTGGGAGGTCAGTTTATGGATATTCTAGATCAGGTAATTCAAAAGGAAAATTTGTTACTGTGGCGACTGTCTTCCATTATTTCCCCTTTTATTCAGTTTGATACTTGTGACTGATATCATTCTGTTGTTATTATGCAGCAGCGTGCTTCAGTGGTAACCATTGATGACGACATTTTTCTAGATTCCTCAGACGCTTTAGCCAAAACTAATAAGGCAATGGTCTTCCAAGCCCCCAAACTTTTGAGTGTCAATCAGCTTATTGAATCGGTATGTCCCAGCCATATTATGTTCCTGACAAACAGGGGAGCTTCGGTTATTGTTGGTCTTATATGAAAAGTTCATATTGAAGTTATTTTCCCATTCTGAAGTTATTGATGGCATTGAGATGCTGCCTACTGTGGTCCTATAACCTTATTACACCTGTGTTTGGTTGCTTGGTGAAAATAGATAGATGAAAACTATAGTCACTGATACAAGCGTTACTTATTCAGGTCTTGGACTCTGCACATCAAGTTGGAAGAGTCTCTGTAACTGCACCTGATGCAAGTTATAGGGAAATGGTTAATCACTGTGAGACGCTTCTAATTGCAAAGCAAAGGATGTCCAATGTGATGGGTGCCCAAATAAAACAGGAGAGCTTGGTTAACGCTCAGCAGAATTGTGGCGTGGAGGCAAAAAAGGTTATTTCTTGTTCTAATGCTGTTGTGTTATCCAATATGCCTTTTTCTCACTGCAGCAAATTTCAACATTGTCATACTTGTAAATGTGTATGTTTGACTTGCATATAGATTTATTTATGGCGTAGGCATGTTTGGTTTCTCTGAATGTCTAAATCCAAAAATTCTATTCGAAGTTTATTTTTTAAATAACTAAATGGAATTTCTTGGTTAAATTTATATTGAAATTAAAAATATATATCATTTCAATATAAATTAAAGTTGTTCAAATATAAAATATAAAAACGAATTTGAATTCCTTCTGAAACAAAAAAAAAAAAAGGAATTCTATTCCAAGACTTGCATTCTGTTCACAATTTTAGACCAAACATGACCTGATACGTTGTCGTGCATGTTCATGCAATACCTTAGCATAACATAGCTTATCTTAAATCCAGGCTGGCAATTCTTTCCATAATCTAAACATAAGTACAATCCCACCAAGCTCGTTATCTGTTGGGAATCTTCCAATGCTATGTGCAACAGAATACCAAAATCATCCCAACTTCTTCAGGTTACCACCCTCATGCCCATATGATAACTTCCTAAAAGCTGCTGGTTGTTGATACTAATGAAGCATGAGAATGAACTTCTTCCTCAGCTAGACAAGAAAACTGCCATTGGCCTCACAGTTCAAAGAACAAACAGAAACTATTCTTAAAACCCAACAGGTTCCTGCAGCACTGCAGCGTCAGAAATGCGAGCAAGATTGGTTGATCTTGTTAAGTTTCCTATGAAATTCTTTAATTCTTTAACCTTCCTTGTTTGTCTCTGTAAGATTTTGTGCAGTGACTTGCAATTTGCTTCTTCAATCACTTGGAGTTTGAGCTTACAATCAAGGATTCAATCTTCTTAGTATGTAAAGAAAAATTATATGTTAACATGTCACTCTTTCCATCAATGGAGAAGGATAGAGAATGTAAACTTCAGACTTGTAATCTTATACATATAATATATTTATTTTGAGGGATGTAAGTTTAACAGGATCAATGTTTTTTTTTTCTTTGTTTTACTGCCAGGTGATATAATGGATATGTCAAGATTTTAAAAAGTTCATGAGGAAGCAAAATAGATTTTTGCTATTGTTCCCAATGCCTCCATGGACCAAATATTATTAATTCATTATGTTATTTCTCTCTTTGTTTCTAATTTTCGATTTTTTGGGAGTATTATATTGTTTTTCCCTTTTTCACCTTCATGAAAACAATTTAAACTTAATGGAAATGTTCAACAAAAAATAGATTTAAAATGCGTAAGGGTCCAGTGGTTCATATTTGAGAATTTCAATTCATAATATTTGGGTTTAAATTTTATTTTAATTAAATTAGAATTTAAACATTTATTGAATTTTTTAAATTATAAGTAGTAAATTGTAAAGAAATATAAGTCAAAATTATGTTTGATAAATTATAAAAAAAACGTAGTACAATTAAATATATATTTTTAATATAGTATTCAATGGCTTCCATTATTATAAATATTTTAGTTCTTTACAATAATCCGCCCAGTTAAAAGAAAATTGCACTTTTTCCAAAAAAAAAAGAAAAAAAAATTAAAGAAAAACATTAGCAGCTAAATTTATTTAAAATAGATGAATTTAAATTAGTTTTTTTAAATAAAGAAACAAAGAAAAAAGAATGGAAAGGAAATAATGCAGGAGAACCACGTCAGAGCAACGCGAAATCTTATCCTTATTTTCGTTAAACGCCACCGTTTTGCTTTGCGCAATCGCCTTCGACTCCAAAATTCTCTCATTTCGGTTTGACGTGGAGAAAGTAAAATAAAATAAATAAAATCTCGGCCTTCTCACCAGAAGTTTCAATACACATATCACAAAGAGACGTGTCTCGCCGTCAGTCGCCTCCGTAGATCGCAAACTCCATCGCTTTCGGTGAGTCTCTCTTCTCTCTCTCTGAGGGTTTCAATTCGCAGATTCCATAACTTGAAGAAAATTAGGGTGTTTTTTTGTTTAATTCTTCTTTTCTTACGGTTATGATTGTTCATATTTTTTATTTGCCTTTTGAATCTGTTGCCATGATTGAGGGACGTATAGCAGTAGATGATGAGAATATTATGATAGACGAAAAATCTAAATCTGGCAAATAGAATAGAAAGGAAATTTAGATTTTTGGTTTTCTAACAAATCTTTGCTCAAAGTGTTTTACTGCTTGGGTTTGAGGGATTACTTCAGGTATATGGTGACTTTTAATTTCTGGGAATTATAAATCTGTGATTTTTATGGTTCAATTTTTTTTTTTTGTTTGAGCTTGAAGATTAATGCCTGGCGTGTTTGTGGTTTTTTTTTTCTTTTTTGTGTGCGCTATTGTTGTGTGGGCATTTTTAGATTGATATAAAACAAAATAGTAGGTTTCTACTCACTGGCTTGTCTTTGTACTGGTTTTTTGAAGCAAGCAGTTGCTTTTAATTTTGGGACTACGATTTCAGAAAATTTTAGCTGATGGATGCTGTCATGCCTTCGTAGTGTACCCTTTTCCTTATGCATTTCCTTTTCCTTTTTTTCCCCACTACTTCGTCCCATTTGAATTGAAAACCTTACCATGTTCGGCTTATATCTTAGTTGACATAAGGCCTGAGGATCTAAGAATTGATTGTTTCAAAATATAAACTGACGTTAATGGATTGCATGTTTTATAAAACTTTGAGGGTTTTATGCTTCATGGTATTGTGAGCTATTGGTATGCGAAGAAAGTTGCACATGAGACTGGAATTCTTTTCAATTTAGAAGTTTATTATTTAATTTGAAGTATTCAATTTGGTATATTAGCTCCTCACCCCACTCAGAAGGATGAAAACGCCAGACAACCTTATAGGTATCACAAGCCTTTATTGCTGGAGTGTCTCTTTGCTTTGATGAGTGCTTTTCCACATGAAGAAGTATTTTTCAATAACTAAATAGGAATATGACTCAAATGAGGTACAGAGAATGTATAGTTTACAGAAGGAAGTTTACTAAATCAAATTCATTAAATATGAAAGCTTGCAATAACTGAAGGAAATAGTAAAAAACAATTGTTTGTGCCTCTGGGATCATGAGTGTAGATCCATATGATTGTCACTATTATTTGCCAACTTTTTTGAACTTTCTGCATTGTTTATTGCAATTACATTTATTTGATATTCATTTAAGATTTTTTCATGAGGTCTTCAATGTAATGTATCAACCATTCGTACATGCAGAAAAAGCTGGTTGTAATGCTTCTTGCAAAAGCCACATTTTTAAGATTTCCGTAATGTTTATTCAGTTATTCTGATAGTAATGTATGTTATGCCTCTCTGGGAATGTCTAGTGACGCGTCTTGATCCCTTGCATAATCCAGCAGTAGTAATTCTGTCCTCTAATAGGTGAGAAGTCCTTGAATAGGGGCAAAGGTCGCATGATCTAGATACCTAGATTCTAGGTTGATTTTTATGACATAAACTAGAACTACCTTATGTATGGCTTGTGGTTTCTAACGTCCTTTGTAAAAAGCATTATGCTTCTCTTTCTTGTATTGAGTTCTTTCCTTTGCAGTTTAAGCATGGCCAAGTATATTATCGCTTCTATAGCTGGATCATTTGCAATTGCATACGTATGTGATCAACTTATTGCTGACAAGAAGATATTTGGAGGTAGTTTTTTTTGTCATATTTGGTATCCGCTTCATGTCTGTTTAATTATTATTTTTTAAAAGCTTTATCTTTTTTTTTTTCTTTTGAACTCAGGCACTACCCCTAAAACAGTTTCAGACAAGGAATGGTGGGAAGAAACTGACAAGAAGTTCCAGGCATGGCCTCGCACTGCCGGACCACCGGTGGTGATGAACCCAATCAGTCGCCAGAACTTCATCGTGAAGCCCCGTGAATCTTGAATCCAATTTTAGCTTTTATGATCTGTTGCTTTTTCTTTGCTATCTTTGCTGGCAATGTTTTCTATTGTTTTAGTACTTCAACATAGCGACAATAGCTGATACGGCCTTTGTTTGATTTGTATTTTGCATGCTCTTCCTGAAAAAGGGTTTTGTTGACAAATGCTTCATATTCACTAAATCAAAATAAATATAGTAAAGGATTCAAAGCTGTTTGGCTTGTTTTCCGTTTATGATTGTCTGCAATTGCTGTTATTAAGACGACTGAGTCAACTGATCAAATGGACTGCCGCAGCTTTTATATACTCAATGGCCAGTAGTCTTATCCGATATTTAGTGACTGTTTTTAGTGACGGCCAGCATTTTTTCTTACCTCTAAGGGCCGTGCTCATGAATATTATTATTTTATCGATCAAAAGATACATAAGTTCTTAATTTTGACATTGTTTTATATTTAAAGATTTTGATATTTTTTTACTCTTTCCATTCATAAATAAATGATATATTTGCAAAAGTATTCCGTTCACAAATAAGTTTCACATTTGTGGATTTTAGAAATAATAATTTTTTTTTTCTTCATCGCTATAATTTTTTAAAATCTCTCTTTATTGTAAATAAAGGTAATATTATTAATCTACTTAGTAATATATTATAAATTAGACAAATTGAATGGCTTTTTTATATTTTATTTTTTTATTTTTCATTAGAAGTGAAATTTCAATCTATTAAAAAAAGGGAAGTGTAGTTTGGTTAGTTTTTTCACGCATGTAAAGAGAAGTGAAATTTCGAATTTAAGTCCTCTTAACCATAAGAGTTTTCATCAATTTGGTGAGTTAAGAAAATGACTATTTTTATTGGGTTTCGGCCTGCTGAACCTCTCAATGAATCGACAAAAAAAGGTATAACTTTCTCCCACAACATTAATAATATGTTAGAATTTAGAATGAGTGTGACAATGAGAAAAAAAGGGTATAACTTTCTCATATAACAGTAATAATATGTTTAGTTGCACCATTTTTACACAGAAGACTTAAATATCTTTACTTATTCACAAATAAAAGAATATACTGTTGAAGTTACAATATTAAAATTGAGGACTTCAAATCATTTTGTAATAAGGGGAGAATATTACATAATAATGAACATTAGTTACTGTACCTGCCCTACTCATCAAAGAAATGAATATCTTTTGATCATTGAATTCCACAAAGAAAAGAAAATGTACTTTAATTCACAGCATTATAATTTGAATTCTTGGTGAAACTGTCATGTTATAAAATGGGATGTTCATTAATTCTCATTTTGAGTTGATTCATTCACACCCATCTCATTAATTCTCATTTTCTTATTTTTCAAAAAAAGAAAAAAAAATCATGTCTGTAGAATCATTTGTTTTCAATGTTGCCGAAAAAGTATTGGAAAAGGTAGCTTCTACTGCCTACAACGAGATTTGTTTTGCATGGGGTTTAGAAGGGGAACTGAAAAGGCTTGAGGACATTTTGTCAACTGTAAAAGCTGTGCTGTTAGATGCAGAGGAGAAGCAGGCGACAAATCGCGAGCTGCGCGTTTGGTTGGCTAAGCTTAAAGAAGCTCTTTATGATGCTGAGGATGTTCTTGATGAATTTGAATGTGAGACTAAGAGAAGACAAGTGCTTAAACTATACGGAACCACCACCAAAAAGGTATGCCTCTGAAATAACCTTCGTTCCGACTGTACGTGACTTTGTTTGGATAGATCTATCCCATAGTAAATTTATTTCATTTGCTTTTATTATTATTATTATTAATTGGAGATAAAAATTGAATCAGATAATATTATAGGTTTGACCGACACATATATATCAACAAATTATCTCGTTTTATTCTTCAAAAAAAAGATCTCTTTTTATTTCTCCCACCAAATTAGTAAAAATTTTCTCTAACTCAGGAGTTAAATAATGTATCTCACTTGAGTTTTAAGCATTTAAGGCCACAATGACTATGAAATTGATAAATTAATTAATGCATGTGCTTTGTTATAAACTCCTATATGATATGAGTATAAATATGGTACGATATCTATTTGGATTTTTCAGGTGGGTCGCTTCTTTTCATCCTCTAATCCATTAGCATTTCGCTTTAAAATGGGTCATAAAATAAAACAAGTAAGGGAGAGACTAGATGAGATTGCAAGTCATAGAACTAAATTTCACCTCAATGAACAATATGAAAGCAGACAGTTTGTGCATAGGACAAGGGAGATGACCCACTCCTATGTGCAAGCTTCTGAAATCATTGGAAGAGACGAAGATAAAGAAAAAATCATCAAACTTTTGATGAACCCTAGTGACAATAGGAAACTATCTGTCATTCCTATTGTTGGAATAGGAGGACTAGGGAAAACTGCACTTGCTAAATTGGTTTATAATGATGAAAGAGTAAATACATGTTTTCAACTCAAGATATGGATATGTGTGTCAGAGGATTTTGATACAAAAATGTTAGTTGAAAAAATATTCAACCAGCAACTGGTAGTATAGAAAACATAAGCAATTTGGAAATGGATCCATTGCAAAGAAAGTTGCAAGAAACCATTGGTGACAGGAAATATTTACTTGTCTTAGATGATGTGTGGAATGATGATCCTATGAAATGGAATCAATTGAGAGAGTTGTTGCTTATGGGTGGCAATGGAAGTAAAATTTTGGTAACTACTCGTAGTGATCTAGTGGCCTCTATTGTTGGCACCATCCCTGCTTATGAATTATGTGGTCTTCCTCATGATAAGTGTATGGCTTTGTTTCTTAAATTTGCATTTAAAGAAGGCCAAAAGAAACATTATCCAAACTTGTTAAAAATTGGGGATGAAATTGTTAAAAAATGCAGAGGGGTTCCCTAAGCTGTGAAGTCACTAGCCTCCCTCCTTTTTCTGAGAACTGATGAAGATTACTGGAAATTTGTTAGAGACAATGAGTTGTGGAAATTAGAGCAGAAGGAAAATGAAATTTTGCCTGCTTTAAGATTAAGTTATGAGCAATTGCCATCTCACTTGAAAAGATGCTTTGCTTATTGTTCATTTTTTCCAAAGGACCATCAATTTGAAAATTTTGTACTAGTTCAATTTTGGATGGCCTATGGACTTATTCAACCATCAAATGAGAATGAAGAGCTGGAAGATATTGGCTTTCGTTATATTCAAGAGTTAGCATCTAGATCTTTTTTCCAAGACTTCGACTATGAATTTGGTGGTATACTTGTTGCATTTAAAATGCATGATCTCGCATTATCATTGATGCAAAATGAATGCGCAGTCATAACCTCTAGCACCAAACCCTTCTCTAAGAATGTTCGGCATTTGTTATTTTCCATTGACAATTCACTTTCCAATGATCTTCCTACCATCTTACAGACTGTGGATCAGGTGCGAACAATTCGTTTTTTGAATAAGGAAAAAGCCGTCGACAACAAATCAATCTTAAACCCAAATGTGTTTACATTTCGATTTCTGCAGACATTGGATTTAAGTAATTCAAATTGAGAGGTACAGACGGAAAAGATTGGTAATTTAAAGCATTTGAGGTTTCTCCATTTACATGGAAATGATAAAGGTATAAAAGTCCTTAATTCTATTTGCAAGTTACAAAATCTGCAAACTTTGATGCTTTGCCAAGGAATAGAGGAGTTACCCACTGATATAAGGCACTTGATTAGCCTTAGGTTTCTACAAATAACAACAGAAGAGAAACGATTGTCAGATAATGGAATAGGGTGCTTGAAATCTCTTCGATTTTTGTTCATTGGTCGTTGTGCAAATTTAGAATTCTTGTTCGAAGATATGCAAGGTGTTAGTCAACTTCGCTACCTACTTATCAGCGAATGTAACAGCTTAATCTCTTTGCCGCAAGGTATGAAAAACCTAGTTGCATTGAAGACTCTTTGCATTTCAGATTGTAGAAACCTTGATTTGAAAATAGAGGAGGGAAAAAGTAATGGCGAAGGGTTGAGACTTGAGAAATTGATACTTAGAGAGTTGCCAAAATTGGCGAATATTCCAGATTGGCTTCTTCAAGGATCCAAGTACACTCTACAACTCTTACATCTTGAAGATTGTTATAATCTCAAAGAATTGCCTACTTGTCTGCAAAGTATAGTGTCTCTTCAAGAACTAAGAATTGAATATTGTGGCGAACTGGGAGAAAGATGTCAACGTAAAGAGGGTCAAGATTGGTCCAAGATTGCAATATCCCCAAAGTTATTATTGATGGAGACGACATTCAATCAACTTCATCATCATCCAACGATGATGGTGATTAGTTACAAGTTATATTATCTCTCCTCCCTTATCTTGTTATTATCTGTATTGATTAGGTACAACTTTCAAATTCTCAGTTGCTTTTCAACTTCCATTGCAGCTATCATATTCATGTGGAGACTCAACTGAACTGCAGAAAGTTTTAATGTTATTTACATTACTAAATAATTTTCACTGTGTAGATTAATTTATATTGTAATAATTCCAACTCCTTATATTGTTAATGTAAATAATGTCTGGAAACATCTTTCTATTGTAATAATTCCAACTGGGTTAATCTATTTAATCGTAACTCAATCATCAAGTCGTTTTGACGACTAACTCAATTTTAAAACGTCGCTTTTCAATGATATTAGAAAATTCATATTTCACTTGATATCTTAGCTCCTAATAATTATTAATTTTATCCTATTTTACATCTTTTAGGGGTTTGCAATTACAGGATTAGGTTTTGAATCAAACTAAATTGATCAAATTATTTACGATTTTAATTTTTTTTCTAATTCGAACAAATTTGGATTGATTCGATTATTCGAAATTTGAATAGGCTTTTAATTTATTTGTATACCGAACCAAAATAAAATTTAAAATTATAAATCGAATCAAATCGATTTAGCTAATCAACCCTGTAATAATTTATTTCATTTCATTTTTCATTATAGTAATGAAAAGAAAAATATGCCAAATTCTTACATATTGATGATAGTTGGCAATAGCTAATTTAGCCTTACCTTTTCACCAAGAATACGACTCTTACACCTATGTAAGAAGTTTTCAAGACTCTTTCATATTTGAAAGTTTTCATGAGTCCTTTAGCATGATTCTTGTATGCTATAAATGTTAAAATATATATATATATATAATTATCATTTAGAAGCTCATGAGTGTTTATGATATGTTTTATGAGATTCTCCAAACATATTAGCTATGTTTAAGTTACACAACCTATGAGTGACTTCCATGTGCGTAAGTGTGCGTGTGTGTGTGTGGGCGCGCTCGTGCTTAAGATTTATGATCTGATATGCATAATTATATATACACCTTTTCATATGGTAAATGGTTTTAAGAATTTATGAATTGAGAAAAATCATATATAACTTCTAGGCAAGTAAAGTTAGAAATCAAAACTTAAAAGCTCTTTCTTATTCTTCTACGGGCTACCATTGATGAGATCTCATTAGTGATCACCTATTTTTATTTTTATTTTTTATTTATTTTTTGTAAATAATTTTCAGATCTGTATATAAATTTGAATTATTGTTACTTAATTATTGAGATTTACTGTCGCCCATATCTTTAGGTTTTGTTCTCAAATCTAATTCTGAATTACTGTTGTCACTATTATAGTGATTTTGTCAAACGTCTTTTATTATTTAGATACTTATACAGAAAAAAATATAGATCTCCAAAAGAAATTTGAAAGTAATCAGATCGGACTTATAGAAAGACGATCAAGTCGACCGTCGTTATGAATAGCCATCAAGTGAAGTAAACAGTCGACGATGATACAGATGTTTTGGTGTGTCAACTCAATAAGATATTTCAAATTAAAATTGTATTTTTTTACTCTTTATATAGATGATTTATTATTAGACTTTCGATTAAAAAAATAAAAATATACTGATTTGTATCTTATATTTGTTTAGAATTTTCTTTTAGTAAAATTTATAGTTTGATTTCTTTTAAAAAGAAAAAATAGAAGTCAACACTTAATCTAAAATAAGGTTATCAAAATATGAATTATCTAAGCTAGTCTTCTTTATGGCCTGAAATTCCATCGATTCAAAGCCACGAGAATGCTTCACGAATTCCAATTACCTCAGCTAACAATGACTGTGGACTCCCACAACTGTTACAAATTTTCCCCCTCTGTTGAGACTCAAACTATCACGAACGGTCCAGCCCACTCCCACTTGCTTGGATACATCATCGAATGCAGCATCAACATCACATTTGATGCTTGACTCCCACTTAACTGGATATGGTTGATGAATCACCTTAGGAACTGTTTTTGGTGTCTGGGCCACCTGCCACTCCTTTAGACAACACTTAGCGCGAAAAGCAATGTGCTGTGCATGTCAAGCTTTATTCTGCTATACAGTACAAAGAATCAAATTTCATATAAAATTCAATTTAAAGCAATGATTTCTATTACTGCTTTCGATTTATGTGAAAATTATTTTCAATTAACCTTTTGTTCCCTTTCAAGCTGTTGACTGTAGTAAGGTTTTATTATTTATTTAAATAAATTTCTGTCTCTCCTATCCACTTAGCCGCTTTAATTTTTTGATCTAATGAATCTCAGCCTATAAAGTTGAATAGGTTTGCGCAGGACTTGAGTTTATTCATCCATGTCTATCTAAACAGAAACCAAAGCCCACCTCTCAGTTCTTCAAAAAGAAAAAAAAAATGGCAGAGTCTTTTGCTTTCGCCATTGCTGAAAGAGTATTGGAAAAGCTAGCTTCCATTACTTACAAAGAGATCTGTCTGGCCTGGGGTTATGAAGGGGAACTGAAAAAGCTTGACGAGATCTTGTCAACTATAAAAGCTGTGCTATTGGATGCAGAGGAGAAGCAGAAACAGGCGACAAATCACGAGCTGCGCGTTTGGTTAGCGAGGCTTAAAGGCGCTCTGTACGATGCTGAGAATGTTCTTGATGAATTCGAGTATGAGATTACCAGAAGGCGAGTGCTTCAATTATATGGAACCGCCATTAAAAAGGTATGCCTCTATCAATTTTCATTCTTCACGAATAGAATTATTCGACAGTAAAGTTATTTCATTTTTACAATTTTTTTATTCGTTAGGGTATAAATTAAGCTAAAATAATTGAATAACTTTCCTTTTATATCTCTCATCAGATCAGTAAAAATGAGTTAATTTTGCATCCAAGTTTTTTTTCCTTGAAAAATCAAGCGCTTGTGTTTATTTTATTTTATTTAAAAAAAATCAAGTGCTTATGTATTATTCATATCAAACGGAAGAACATCATCAATTAAAATTAGAAGAATAGTATCCCACTCCAACCAGTCAGCCATAGAAATAGATGTCCGAGCTAACATATGGACAGTTTAATTTACTGATTTCTTAATAAAATTAATTTATGTAGAAGCAATGCCTGAAAGGAGCACTCAACAATCTGTAAGTAAATTTTTCAGCATAAAATAAATCAGGATCATTATTACCTTGATGGATAAAATAAAAAAATAATTGCAGTAATTAAAGATGAGCAGCTGAATACCTCTTCAGAGGTTTACTGCGATGTTACGTTTGAAATTACCAGTTACGATTATTCCTATGTCTTTTTGTATCATGAATAAAAATAGAAACGGATTTACTCGTCGTCAACGTGAGCGGAGTCGTCCGTAGAAAATACACACTTCAAATCTCAAGTATTTTGGGTGGTTACTGCTTTGAAGATATCACAAGAAGAGGTTATGAAAAGTGGTTAACATGTGGGAAATTTTGGCGTTAAAAGCTCTTCTCACTGTTTTTAATTAGGGATTTCAAACTCTAATATAATTTTATTTGCTAGAAGGTCAATTTTCCAGTCTTCAAGGTCAATGTACAAAAGGACTGTAGTTAATTAGTTGCAACAAAAGCAAACTATATATGTTGTTTAAACATTTTATTGCCTAAACTTATACGTGAAATTCATATATTAAGCACATTTGATTTTCAGGTGGGTTACTTCTTTTCATCGTCAAATTCGCTCGCATTTCGTTTTAAAATGGGTGATAGAATAAAACAAATAAGAAAGAGATTAGATGAGATTGCAAGTCATAAGGCTTAATTTCATCTCATTGAACTAAATGAGAACAGACATGTTGTGCATAGGACAAGAGATATGACCCACTCCCACGTCGAAGCTTCTAGTATTATTGGAAGAGATGCAGACAAGGAAAAAATCCTCGACCTTTTAATGAACCCTAGTGAAGATAGAAAAATATATGTCATTTCTATTATTGGATTGGGAGGTTTGGGGAAAACTGCACTCGCTAAGTTGGTTTTTAATGATACAACAGTGGACAGTCAATTTAAACATAAAATGTGGGTCTGCGTATCTGACAATTTCGACATAAAAAAATTGGTGGAGAAAATTATTAAATCAACACTCAATGGTAAGAGTGGCACAGAGAACTTGAGCAATTTGGAAATGGAGCAATTGCAAAGAAAGTTGCGAGAAACCATTGGTGATCAGAAATATTTTCTTGTGTTAGATGATGTGTGGAATGAAGAACCCATGAAATGGAACGAATTGAGAGAATTGTTGTCTATGGGTGCAAATGGAAGTAAAATCTTGGTCACGACTCGTAGTAAAAAAGTGGCCTCCATTGTTGGCACCATCCCTGGAGCTTATGAACTATCAGGTCTTTCTGATGATGAGAGTAAGGCTTTGTTTACTAAATTTGCATTTAAAGAAGGCCAAGAGAAAGACTATCCGAACTTATTAAAAATTGCGGATGAGATTCTCAAAAAATGCAAAGGAGTTCCCTTAGCTGTCAAGACACTGGCTTCTCTTCTTCTTTCAAAAACTGATGAAGATTATTGGAAATATATAAGAGACAATGAGTTGTGGAACTTGGAGCAGAAGGAAGATGAAATTTTACCTGCTTTAAGATTAAGTTATGAGCAATTGCCATCTCACTTGAAAGCATGTTTTGCTTATTTTTCACTCTTCCCAAAGGACTATGAGTTTGATGATAATGAATTAGTGCAGGTTTGGATGGCACATGGACTTGTTCATTCAAGGAATAGAAATGAGGAATTGGAAGATGTAGGCAGGCGTTATGTTGAAGAGTTAGCTTCTAGATCTTTTTTCCAGGACTTTGAAGATTCATTAGCTGTTAATTCTCTTAGATTCAAAATGCATGATCTAATACATGATCTAGCATTATCATTGACAAAAGATGAATGTGCAATCGTAACCTCTAGCACCAAACAAATCTCTGAGAGTGTTCGGCTTCTGTCATTTGCTGAACCCGCTTCACTTCCTGAAGATCTTCCAATGATGTTACAACGCTTAGATGGAGTTCAAACAATTTCATTTTGGAATAATGAAGATTCGGGTCTCAATAATCAATCAATCTTCAACTTGTGTTTGTCAAAATTCCAATATCAGCGAATGCTGGACTTGGCCTGGTACTCTGAGGTGGACTTACCAAAACAGATTGGTACTTTGAAGCATTTGAGGTTTCTTAGAGTGGTTTGCAATTCTAAAATAAAAAGACTTCCAAAATCTATTTGCAAGTTGCATCATTTACAAGCACTCGATCTATGGGGATGTGATGAGATTGAAGAGTTGCCCAAAGATATAAGGTGCTTGGTCAACCTCAGGTATTTAAAAATAACTACAAGACAAGAATATTTGCCCAAGAATGGAATAGGATCCTTGGAATCTCTTCGAGCGTTGAGCATTGTTTTTTGTTGTAATTTAAAATATTTGTTTGAAGATATGCAAGGTCTTAGAAACCTTCAGATCCTATATCTTGAGGAATGCAATAGGTTAATCTCTTTGCCGCAAGGTGTAAAAAACCTAGTCGCATTGAAGAATCTTCTTATTTGTGGTTGTCAAAATCTTGATTTGACAATAGAGGAAGAGAAAATTGATGAAGAGTCGAGTGCATTTTGTCTTCAAGAATTAGTACTTATGAGGTTGCCAAAATTGGTGAATTTGCCACAGTGGCTTCTTCGGGGATACACTCTAAAAGTCTTACGTCTGCACTATTGTGATAATCTCAGAGAATTGCCTGCATGCCTTCGCAATATAGAGTCTCTTCAACAATTATTGATTCAAAATCGTGGCGAGTTGGGAGAAAGATGCAAACGTGAAGAGGGTCAAGATTGGTCCAAAATTGACCATATCCCTAAAGTTATTATTCATGAGTCCACAACATCTGATGACGACGATGATGATGATTAGGTAAATGTTATCTTGTCACCTCTCTTCATCTAATTCTTATTTGGATTCATGTTCAAATCGGCCTTCGATTTTTTCAATTGATTCAAAACTTGAGTATGTAGTCAATTTAGTCCTTAGTTTTTAATTTTTGGTCAATTGAATTTAAATTTTGTTTTAGAAAAATATTTTTATATGTATTTTTAAATTTCTTAGTAAAATAAAGTAAATCCCATGAACCCTAAATACCATTATTCTCTCATGGGGAAAAAAGAAATCAATCTATAAATATGAGTGTTTATGATTTGGGAAATTTGAGAAAAATAAAAGAAACTTTTGTTTATTTGGAGGGGGAAGTTGGAAAAGAAATATGTGAAAGATTGGAAAATTGAGAAAAAAAAAAGATAGTGAAGTGCGTATAATGTTTCAAATATATAAAAATTTATATTATTTACATAATATATTTTTTTTTACAAAAAAAAATTGAAATTACTTGATTTGAAAATAAAAATTGAAGGACTAAATTGGTTAAAATATTAGTTAGAGATTTGATTGGATGCATTTGAAAAGTTAGGAATTGATTAGAAACAAAATCCCAAATTTAATTTCAGCCTGATTGAACATAACTGAAAAATCAATAGCCAGTTTGAAATTTAATCCCTTTTTTATTTTTTATTTTTTATTTAAGCATGACATACTTTCATGTTTTAACTATAATTTCATCTTATTTTTATATTTTTGAGCCATTTCCAACATAAAAAATTTTAGCTTTCAGATACAGCTATGCAACCAAAGCATCTCGGAAGGCTGTGGCAATGGTCCAATGATGGGAAAACTGAATGGCGACGGTGCGTTTTGTTCATGTGCTCAGGGAGAAGAACAGGTTGGCGCCGATCATCTTGCCTAAAGAGGCCTGAGCTCTCCTTCTCCTTTTCTACTTGATTGTGATTTCTCCACAGTTTCATATCCTAGATTGTTTGGTAATTCAGCTTAATATCCTTGAGTAATATCGTGAGGCAGCAGCGTTTCTTGTGTTTCAGGTGCTCTTACCTGTTTATTTATGATGTAGTTCCAACGTTATGTCTGGGTGTATTGGGGAAGCCTATCGGCTTGGGATTAGATTGGTTCGACTGTCTTAATCTACATAATTTCATATTTTTAATAAAATCTTCTTTGTTGGCCTATCAAAAAATAAATAAATAAAATATACAACTTTATAGGTAAATTACATTATAAAATGGATCGGGCATAATTCATTTCCTAAAAACTAACTCAAGAAGTAGATGATGATTCTCATGCCCAGACATGAACAACTGGGGCATAAGGTTTGCAGGCGAACACGTCTGCATATGCAAAGGGGAGTGTTAAGAATCTCACATTTACGAAAGGCATATAAGGGGTGACAAGTTAGCTAACTAGCGAATTGCTTAATACTAATCTTTTAACATTAGTTTGTCCAAATTTAAATAAGTCCACATCGCACATTTTCACCTCATAGATTACACCATCTTACAGAATTTTACCTCTATCCTTTCAACTTCTAATTACAGAAGTGAAACACTTGATTGATTTACAAATTATTCGAGTTAAATATTTTAACAATACTCTAATTCTATTTCATTCATTACTCTAATATATTTTCTTTAAAGCATCTAAATTCGAGTATGACTTAGATTCATTAAAATGGACCAATTTCAAATAATTTATTCATCTGAAATAAATGTTATAATTAAATAATTTATGAGTCAAAGCCATAGTAACCAACAAAAACCAAAGAAAAAACACTATACTCCTTGTAAAAGTTCTCTTTACAAGGATCAGTCATGTTATAGAATCAGTAATTTTTTAAATGTTGCATGAAAATGCTGAACTATAAAACACTTTAAACACCTAGAAGTTTAAATCCTGAATATGAAGTCATTTTAAAATATAAGGGAGAGAATATTTTACTCTTCTCTGCGTGGGCTTGTCCAGAGCAAATCCAAATTAGTCGAGCCAATGTACTTTTAGTTAAAAAAAGAAAAAACAATGCCATAGAATTCAGGATAAGTGCAACAACAGGAGAATATCAAATATTTACTTCCACAAAGAAAAGGATATATACTTTGAGTTACGACATTATAATGGAATACTTGGTGAGAACGAACGCCATACGTAATCCAAAATCAAATGAGTTTTCTATAAAATGGGAAGTTTTCTATTATCCTTTCAAGTTAATTCATTCAAACCCATCTAAACCAAAACCCGCCTTTCAAACTTTCTTAAAAAAGAAAAGAAAAAATCCAATGGAATCGTTTGTTTTTAGTCTTGCTGAGAAAAGTGTTGGATAAGGTCGCTTCCATTGCCTACGAAGAGATTTGTTTAGCTTGGGGTGTCGAAGCGGACCTGAAAAAGCTGAAGGAAATCTTATCAACTGTGAAAGCTGTGCTATTGGATGCGGAGGAGAAGCAGGCGAAGAATCACCAGCTGCGTGATTGGTTGGCTAAGCTTAAAGGCGCTCTTTATGATGCTGAGGATGTTCTTGATGATTTTGAATATGAGATTACCAGAAGGCCAGTGATTAAACTATACGGCAGCACCACAAAAAAGGTACGCCTCCTGCTAATTACTCCCTCTCTTCCATTTTATTTGTATAATTTGGCAAAATATGCATATTAAGAATTTAGTCCAGAGTAATTATTTTACTTTTTTTTACTCTTAACTCATTAAAATATTAATAATAAAACTCCTTCATTTAATGAATAATCATAAAAGTTATTATAAAAAAAATAATTATTTAAATATATAAATTTAGAAACCTTGCAAACATTTTGAGACATCCAAAAAAGCAAGCAAACAAAATAGACCGCAGGGAGCATATATTAAGGGTCTGTCCTACAAAATTAGCTCTTTTAGTAGCTATTCGTTGTTTTAATAGCGTTTTGTTGTTAGTTGTTTGATTAACTTTTCATAAAACAATAAAAATTAAAAGTTACATTAGTTAACTTTTTATAAAACATTAACTTTTCGTGAAAATCTAAAAAGCTAAATATTGCATAAATTAATTTTTTATAAAATATTATATTAACTTCTAAAAATCAGCTTTGAATGCTACCCAACACCACAAAAATAACATTGTCAAAAAGCTATTACTAAACAGAGCCTATTTTTCACTCTTGGTGTGTATGACTTTGTTTGGATAGAATCTTTCTATAGCAAATTCATTTTATTTGCAAAACTTTTTTTTTATTTTTTTATTATTTAGAGTTATAAATTAGGACAAAATGGGGTAGATATATTCTTCTGTATCTATCACCAATAAAGGCAAAAAAAAAAGGATTTTAGCTTAGAAATATTTGGATGTGATTGGTTCTCAGTTTACTTAGACAAACTCGTAATTAAATCTATTCAAAGTTTGATAAATATTTTATTGTACATCAAAATTAAATCTATTCTAAGATAAAAAAATAGAAGATTATAATTTTAACCTCTAACTTCTTGCATTACAAGACAAACATTACATTCATTTATTAATAAAAATTAATTGTAAATAAAATCAATTTCACATTCATTTAATGTATACAAACATAAAACTAATTGAATCTAAAATGATAAAATTTAATTAATTCTAATTTAACGATAAAAATATTTAGTGCATAAATGTATATGTGAAATTTATGTATTATGCACATTTGGATTTCAGGTGAATCGTTTCTTCTCATCTTCTAATCCACTCGCATTTCGTTTTAGAATGGGTCATAAAATAAAACAATCAAGAGAGAGATTAGATTAGATTGCAAGTAGATGAAAATAGACGTATAACACGACAAAAAATTCGGCAATTACCGACAAATTTTACCGACAGAATCTATTTCATTGGTAATTAGCAATAAATTACCGACTGTTTTAAATTCCCTTGACAATTGAGAGTGTCAAATATTCATGTTAATTTTTTATTTTTACCGACGGATTAACAATTCTGTAGGAAAAAAAAACCAATATGTTCCCGCCGATTTTTAATATTTTACCGATGGATTTTAAAATTTAGCGACGAAAATTCCGTGGCTAAATTTTAAATTTTTTGACGCCATAAATAGGTGGCAAAATAAATAAATTACCGATGGAAATTTTCAATTTAGCGATGAAATTTCCGTCGGTAATTTCCAAATTTACAATGTAAATACATATCTTTTTCTCCCTCCTTCATTTTTTCCTATCATTTTATTTCTACTTATTCTTTTTCCTTTTTCTTCTTCTTCTTCTTCTTTGTTTTTCTTCCTTTCTTCATCTTATTCTTGATGTTCACTTCTCTTTTTTTCCTTTTTCTTACTCTTTTTGTTTTTTTCTTCTTCTCCTTCATGTTCTTATTTTTTCTTTCCTTCTTCTTTCCCTCCATTCTTTTATTTTTTTTTCCTCTTCTTCTTTTTTAGTTATAATTTTCCCTTATTCTTGTTTTCTTTCTTCTCCTTCACCTTCTTTTTCTTTTTTCTTCATGTTCATTTTTCTTCTTCTCTTCTATTTTTATTTTTCAACCTCTATTTCATCTTTTTTTTTTCATGTCCCTTTTTCTTCTCCTCTTCTCTATTGTTTTTTTCTTTTTTTCTTCATTTTTGTGTTTATAATTAATTTTCTTTAACTAGCTTAGTCATTAATCAAATTTAGTTGGTGTAAATATTAAGACGTAATTAATTATATTGATTTGATTATTAATTATTAAACATTAAAAAATTAAAAAAATAATATAATTTAAAATTTTTATTTTCAAAATATTTTAAAAAATACAGACGGATTAGCGACCATTTACCAATGAAAATTACTAACGGAATACCCACCAGATTATAAATATATCCTACCACTAGATTACCGACGAAATTCATAAATTTACCGAAGGAATAAATTTTTTGTCGGTAATATTTTACCGACAAGGGTTTTACTGGCGAATATTTTCCGTCGGTATTTCATTGGCAAACCTAATTACCGACTGATTTTTATATTTTGGCGACGGAAAATTTAGTCGGTAATAACCGAAATTTTTGTAGTGCGTGTTGTGCATAGGACGAGGGAGATGACTCACTCCTACGTGCAAGCTTCTAATATCATTGGAAGAGATGCAGATAAGGAAAAAGTTATTGAACTTTTAATGAACCAAGTGATGATAGGAAAATATCTATTATTCCTATTGTTGGATTAGGAGGTTTGGGGAAAACTACACTTGCTAAATTGGTTTTTAATGATGTGGGTGCCAATTTGAGCTTAAAATATGGGCTTGTGTATCAGAGGATTTTGATATAAAAAAGTTAGTGGAGAAAATTATTAAATCGGCAACCGGTAGCACAGAAAACTTGAGCCATTTGGAAATGGAGCAATTGCAAAGAAAGTTGCAAGAAACCATTGGCGATAAGAAATATTTTCTTTTGTTAGATGATGTGTGGAATGAAGAACCCATGAAACGGAATGAATTGAAAGAATTGTTGTGTATGGGTGCAAACGAAAGTAAAATCTTGGTGACTACTCGTAGTAAAAAAGTGGCCTCCATTGTTGGCACCATCCCTGTGGCTTATGAACTATCAGGTCTTTCTGATGATGACAGTAAGGTTTTGTTTACTAAATTTGCATTTAAAGAAGGCCAAGAGAAAGACTATCCGAACTTATTAAAAATTGCGGATGAAATTCTCAAAAAATGCAAAGGAGTTCCCTTAGCTGTCAAGACATAGGCTTCTCTTCTTCTTTCAAAAACTGATGAAGATTATTGGAAATATATAAGAGACAATGAGTTGTGGAACTTAGAGCAGAAGGAAGATGACATTTTACCTGCTTTAAGATTAAGTTATGAGCAATTGCCATCTCACTTGAAAGCTTGTTTTGCTTATTGTTCACTCTTTCCAAAGGATTACGAGTTTGTTGATACACAATTAGTGCAGGTTTGGATGGCACATGGACTTGTTCATTCAATGAATAAAAATGAGGAATTGGAAGATGTAGGCATGAGTTATGTTCAAGAGTTAGCTTCCAGATCTTTTTTTCAAGACTTGGACGAAGGAGAAAGCATGGTTCTTAGTTTTAAAATGCATGATCTAATACATGATCTGGCATTATCATTAACAAAAGATGAATGCACAATTATAACCTCTAGCACCGAACAAGTCTCAGAGAATGTTCGACATTTGTTATTTGATGAACCCACTCCTCTTCACGAAAATCTTCCATTGATCTTTCAAGGCTTAGATGGAGCATCGGTGCAAACAATTTCACTAGGGCATCTGGACTTCGATAGTCAATACATCATAGACTTTTGCTTGTCGAAATTTAAAAATCCAAGAAGGTTGGAATTGACATATTCTAATGTGGACTTGCCAAAACAGATTGGTACTTTGAAGCATTTGAGGGTTTTGGACATGAATGGAAATTGTAAAATTAAAATATTTCCAAAATCTATTTGGAAGTTGCAGAATTTACAAGTATTAAGTATATACGGATGTGAGAAAATCGAAGAGTTGCCTAAAGATTTAAGGTTCTTGGTCAACCTTAAACGGTTAGAAATAACCACAAAGCAAAAACATTTGCCAAAGAATGGAATAGGGTCATTGAACTCTCTTCGATTTCTTGCCTTCTTTGCGTGTAAGAACTTAGAATACTTGTTCGAAGATATACAATGTCTTAGAAACCTTGGTTCATTAGTGATAATGTGGTGCAAAAGCTTAACCTCTTTACCGCAAGGTATGAAATTCTTAATCGCACTAAAGTGTCTTTTAAATACAATGACTTCTGAATATCCTTTCTTATTAATTTTTTATTAGTTTGTTAAGTAATGCTTGAGAAAGTGCTAAATATTGTTGGTCAGTTCTTCCTTTCTTCCGCGCCGCATTCTTTAATATGTTTGTTCTTCATTTTTTCTTTTCTTTCTCCTTTTTTTTATATTTGATTGATAAAAATTTAAATTTTATTTGGATTGTAAGATTAATATTTGTAATGATAATATATTATATTTTTTATTTTCAAATAGTTCAATGGAATCATAAGAATTTCAATATTCAAATCATAATATAATAAAACATAATTTTTTTTTAGTATAAGAGAAAGGAGTTCGAGTTTGAATTTATAGCAAGTTTTATTTGTATTTATCACTAGGCTATGTCTTGATGTGCATAAATAATAAATTTTTTCCTTATATAGAAATTTCAAATGTTATTTGTATTTATTGGTTGAGTAATGATATCATTAATGATAATTTAATCACATCTTAATTAGGAAACATTGTGTTCCTAAAATGCCAATTCTAAATTTATGAATTGATAAAAATACCATTGAAGACTTTAATTTTATTGGTTGAAAAATAAATATTTAATTTTGATTGGTTACATTAATTTTCTTTTTGAATATAAATTCTATTAGAAAATTAAATCTGATTCTAAATAGAAAATTGTCCACCACCTAAAAAATAAAATAAAATTAAAAATTGTAATTGTAGTTATTGATATAATTAAAAATACATACATATAAAGTCTATTATATATAATTCAAATTGTCAATTTTATCTATAAAAGAATAATTGTCACGACCCGTTTTCATGGGCCAAACCAGCACTAGAGCCTGGGAAAGCTTAAAGCCACCAAGATCTGTAATAAACCTAATTACTGGTTACAGCTCCATAATTACATAAAAATATTCCACAAGACGGCCCATTATATTATTAATGATTTAAACTATTACAAGGCCTTATTTCATTCAAACTCAACTATTCCAATAAAATTTTTACATGCACTTGACATTATTATTATAATCATAAGATCCTATCATAACTGCGGATTTTCTAACACTATACAATTATAAAGAATCCTAATTAGACATGATTCTATCTTACATATTTAACATTCCTTTAACCAACTCTGAATAGAAGGAAAAGTAGAGTTTCAAGTATTTACAACTAATTTACAATCTCCTAAAAAAATTAAAGGGGAGCGGAGTAATTATAAAACTCAGTGAATAATAACATATAATACTAAATCCACACATTCACACGAATGATATTTAAGGTATTCTAAATAAATATTCTCCATTCACACAATGTCAATCATATCATCCACAAACAACTGCAGCCATATACACATCAAATGGTTGTTAGTCAGTGAAATCACCTTAACAGGACCATGATCACTCTCAGCATACTTTAATATTTACGGCAAGGTCCTGTAACTTGTATACCCAGGGAGCCTACCCCATTCAGGCAAAATAGTTTCAAATATAATATTTCTCATAAAATATTTTTTCATAAATAATATTTTAATCAGAGGTACAGAAGGGAGGCACCCCCCCACCACTTATGGCCCACTGTCAATATTCTCACCATGCTCGTGCTCTCAACCCAGGTGATTCACATCATCTCAACTCCTACACATCAATCACATATCATTATGCACAAAGCAACTATTGACAATTAAGTTCTTTATATTCTTACAAAAATTAATTTAATCCTATATAATTTATTTTTTATTTTGGAATCTATACTTTATTTAAATAAGACTTAAAATTTATTTATTTTCTTTAACTAGAAGAAACCATTAGGGTCACTTAAAGTTATTTATTAAAATCTTTTGATTAAATTCAAGATTCTTTATAAAAATCAAATCTTATTTCTCCAATAAAATTTAAAAATCTTCTTGAACTTTCTATTAGTGTAAATATTTAATTTATGTAAATATAAATACAAAATACATTTATTTATTACTTTAACACCAATATTTTCTTAAGCACATATCCAAATTTATTTATCTACTTAATAATTAAAGAAATCATTAAACTTACTAAATCCATTTATTAAAATCACTACTCAGCTTACTTATTAAAACAATTTAATTAAAATTGATTTTTCCCTTAAAATTTATATTTTACAAAATAAATATAACATGATTTAATAAATATTTTATTATGTAATTTGCAAATCAATTTAATAATTACTAATTTCATTTATATACATTTTCATATACTTAATTATTTTAATAAATAAATTTAATATGCTTTTATAATGACATCAATTTACTTTTCGTTGCCTATTCTCAAAATACCACTTAAGATTCTATTTCCACTTAATTTGTCAAAATCAATCCCTTATAGCACAAATAAATTTGTGCTTAATTAGTTAATTTGTTACTTTGTTAATTTATTTCTTTATTTAATATTACAATTTATTATTTAATACAATATATTTTACTTCTAAAATAAATTTTTCCTTTTCAGTCACAAATTCTATAGTACTTCCTTTACAAATTAGACTGCCTTAATTCTTGCATAATTACAATACACAGTCCATTCATTGGACAATTTCAGAATCATTCGTCATTGCCATTCTCAATATTTTCAGAGATTGTCAATATCGATATTTATTCTATTTTATTTAATTCATTAATAATTTAACTGTCTTAAATTTTGAATTTATACTATTTATAAATTCTTATCACTTTAATTAATAATTTCATAATTTGTTAATTTCATCGGTGGCAATTCAATTCACACTGTATTTTATTTAATTTGCTTAACTATAAATTAATCCAATTTAAATAATACTATTCAATTAATTCTCAATCTGAATTTATGGTGATAATGTAAAATTAACTGTAAAATAAACCGATTTGGGGTCCTGATTCGAATTCAGCAGGAAGACGATCATTCTGTCTCCCTGGGTCTCGCCAGAGTTTCATCGGCTGGTGACCGGACACCACCTGCGCCGCCGTGCACGGTGGCCAGGAAACCAAACCCACCCAGAACCTTGCAAAAACACCATCACTCAACTCCAAATTCAACGAGGGTTCCATTTTCAGCGTCAGTTTAACGAGATCGGACCTAGAACTCGCCAAATCGAGCTCGACAGTAGCTTGGAACCGCCGATCAGGGTGACTTCGCAATCCGACCATGAAACTCGAAATCTTCAAAGGATAAATGCTCGTAGGGAGAAGGGGAATCGATCCAATCTCTTCTTGTCACCTCAGCTTCACGGAAACGGCGAGAATCGCCGGAAAACTCCACTACAGAAGGTCGATGGATTCCAGTCACGATATCTCCCATCACCGGCTTCTATTTCATGAACTGAGACAGCCGCCGAGCTGCTCTCGTCGAGCTTGTGCCTTGGATGTGTTTGATCGTCGACGGCAGTGATCGGAGATGGTGGTTTGGCGTTGGCAGTGAGGGTGAAGGAGTTGTCGGGGAGAGAGAGAGAGATGCGAAAAAGAGTGTTTTTTTTTGTCTAATTTCAACTTTTATCTGATTAATTTCAGTTCGATTTAAATCGATTTGGTCTAATCCAGTAATATAGTTCGATTTTCATTTGATTTAAGGGTTTTCAATTAAATTTGTCTATTTAAATTAGGTTTTTGGGTTCGATTTATGACATAAAATATTATTTTTTGCTAAACCTGATTGGTTAGTATTTACAATTAAATTTTAAATTAAAATTCTATAAAAATAAATTAACAGGTTATTTCAATAATGTAATGCGATAATATCATAATATCAATTTTCTTTTTTTATGCAAGAGATTATAAAATCTTTCAATATCATATATAGTCTCATCCTAATAATGATATCTATTTATTATTTTTATTATATTAATATTATAATATAATTATATTATAATTAGAAATTTGTCCTATCATACCGTTATATATATATAGTTTTAATTACTTGTGACTATGAAGAATTTGTTGCTTGTGACTATGAAAAATTTGTTGCTTTTGACCATCAAGAATTATTACATCAAATTTTTTGCTAATTTGGAATTATTAAGTTTACAATCATGTCTTTTTCTTACGGTAAGTATAATTTTATTGTATAAATTGATACTATAATCTCTTTATTTAGTGTTTTAAATATTCTTAATCATGTATTGATTTTATGTTTTAAGTATCTCTATTTGCAAATAAATAGAATAGTTTTTATTTATATTTTTTATAGAAAGTCATTATCTTCAATTAGGTATGTTATTTTAAACTATAATGAACAACAACCAAAGGAAAATTATTCAAAATATTATATATTATTATTTAAATAAAATAAAAACTAACGCATTGATTATGTTGAAATAAAATTGTACTACAGCTCTGGTCTATTAAATTAGTAAGTATAAATTACATCCATACATATTATTAATTGATTTAATTAATAAAAATATAAATTAGTAATTATATTTTATCTCTTATTTATAAGAATTTCAAGAATTATAAAAAAATTAAAAGAGTAAATGATAGTTACGTTTTTTACTTTAAATTTCAATTTTAAACTTAATTTAAATTATTTCGTCAATTTAAAATATTATTATATTTTAAATATATTATAAATAAAAATTTAATAAAAAAAAGAGTATGAGTGCAAATATGTACAGCGAACGTTAAAAAAAATAGTGTATTTCAAATATAA
This sequence comes from Jatropha multifida, assembly GCA_948099535.1. Classification (NCBI taxonomy): domain Eukaryota; kingdom Viridiplantae; phylum Streptophyta; class Magnoliopsida; order Malpighiales; family Euphorbiaceae; genus Jatropha; species Jatropha multifida. The sequence continues at coordinate 42,045 of CANUEX010221017.1, read as the reverse complement.
ATATCACATGATTTGTAAAAGGAATTCCAAAACTCAACAAGAAAAAGAAATTTTCATTTCAATTTGGAAAAATTACAGTACAATCTTATGATTTACGAAATACGATTAATCTACCCTTATCTTTTTAAAACTAAATTAAAATATCCTTCTTTTTTATTTTGGTCAAACTATTAGGTTTTTCCATCTAAATTTTGCATTTTTTCTATTAAATAACCTATGAAATGATGAAAATATTTCTTTTATTTTTTAAAAACTTATTTTTTAAAAACACAGGAACAGACTAGATATATTTTTCAAACAAAAGTACAAATTGATATATCTTAAAAAAAATATAAACAGACTAATTGTATTTCGCAAACTGTAAGGATCGTAATGTAATTTTCCTTTTCAATTTACTTATTTCTCTTTTTGTTCTTGTTTTAATTTTAATTCATATGTTGTTTAATGATCCAACATCAAAATTACTAAGGTAATACATGAAAAGAGACTGGAATTTTAGAGTTCACAAGATCATGAAGTTCAATGAAAATTCATTCAAAGATAAGCTATAATTGATTGTTTTTTCATATATTTTTCAACAGAAATTTCAAAATGGGTAGCTTCAGCATTGCAACTTAGACTTAACAAGCAATGCAACTTCAAATTTAATATATGTAATTCATTTATCATATGTATTTGGTATTATAATAACCATGGTTCTGAAAATTAGATCGGACCGACCGGTTTGACCAGTTTAGATGGAAACTAAACTATGGTCCGGTTCGATTTAGCTATTTGAACCGGAGGATAAGAAACCGGATAAAAACCAGTCAAAACCGATAAAAATAGAAAAAACCAGCGGACCAGACCGGCTATTGAACACGGTTCAATTTGGAATCTGTAGAAATAATTTTATAAACTTTCTTCTCCACAGCCGATCAAAATCAACTGATTTAGCTTGCAAATGGGTATTTATAGAAGGTTTACGGATAACTATAGTCATTTTACGAGCTAGGTTTAGTTTAGATAAAGGATTTCATATATAAAATGGTTTAGAAAGGATATTTTATCTGGGTTTGATATGGGTTTTTATTTTTTTACAGTGAGATCCATGGATGGAGGAGGGCCTAGGGCAATCTCTCCAACAAACGCAACAACAAAAGCCCTCCACTAACTATATAAAGATTTATTTGTAGAAATGTACTAACAGATCCATAACTAGAGAAAGGAGGATCGTCGGAGCTTTTGAAAGAAACTTCAGTGAAGAAAATGGTCATCATGAAGGATTATAGTGAAGGGAGATGGACAAGACTTGCTTTCTTGCATAGTACAAAAAAAGTGATGGGTATCACGTGTAAGTTAACACAAATGACTTTGACAGTTCGCCTGTCAAAAGACTAAAATGATCAAAGATTTTTTGTTGGTTTGGTAACAATCAAGGAGACTACAGTGGGCAATTAGGGAATAATTTAATCGAATACTTATTATTAAACAAATAATTTTTTTAAAATAATAATAATAATAATTATTATTATTATTTAAATAATAATATTTTTTTCTAAGTAAGTAATTCTTTGATCAATATTAAATTTAATCATTTTCATCCTTTTTTTAAATTATTAGTATTTATGAATCCCATATTTTTATTTTATTTAAAAATATATTTATAAATATTATATATAAAAAATCTAATTTAACAGTATCGAACCCAGTCAAACTCTCCGGTTCAATAAACCCCTATCTTTATCGATTCAACAACTGATCCGATTCTCATAACACTAATAATAAAAAAAAATTATGATGCTTGAGCTGTCAATTTGTTAAGATATAATTTAATGATGATGTGATTTAATTTTATATTATATTTTTATTTGTCAATTTAAATCCTTGCATTCAAGTTCTTTACACATAGTTTAAACCGCAATTCACTGTTTAAAAGGTAATTCACTGTTTAAAAAGGTAATTCACTATTTCTTTAAAAAATGACTAAGAAAAAGAAAAAAAGGATGACTCACTGTTGCTATGAACACTGAATCTTGGTTGCGTTTCAGGTTGCGTTTTAGTATATAATATAATGTCCAACAGAACCTCATAGAGGTCTTTCTAATTTGAGCAACCTGTTTCATTAACCCCCCACCACCCTATTCTGTCTCCAACACAAAAAGTTTATAACTGCCATCTGCTGAAACATTTTAGTATGCAGCAAGTAGACAGGATTTTCAACATTTACAGTCGAACCATAAGGTGAGCGTTTTACCAGAATCGTGATCGGTAGGTTCAATATGCTGGTAGGTAACTCAGCTGACAAACTTCCATCAGTTTTGCTTTATTTCTTGAAGCATTTCAACTACTTTCTTCATTTTAGGACGCTTGGCCGGTGTGCTATCTGTGCAGAGTAATGCCACCTTAAGTGCAGCCAACATTTCTCTCCTCCAACCGAAGGAAACTGTGCTGAGTTTTGCATCAAGAATTTGCTCTGGAGTCTCTCCTCTTGCTGGAGCTCCATGAACCCACTTCACCAAATCTACCCCTTCACCAAATTCCTCATCAACTGGTAGTCGAGTCGTTAGAATCTCAAGCAATACTACCCCATAGCTATAGACATTTCCAGGTGCTGTAACTTGCATTGTGTATGCATATTCTGGAAGATGAATAAAAATAGAATTAAAGCGAGAAACAAAAAGATTTTCATTTAAATTTTTAGCTTTAAGCCCTTATCTGTGATGTGTCGCAGGACTGACTAGGAGAAATAATCCAGCTAATCAATAATAAACAAAAATAGATGGGGATGGCTACAAGGACTGCAAAAGCGGATAGATTAAGACCTTGTGCTATTGTTTATCATGACCTGCTTAATTTTTCTAGTTGTGTTATTCACTGTAAATCCTTATATGCAGCCTGGCAGAATCCAAGAGGATTGCCAATCACTTCAGTGAATATATATGGGGAAAAAGAGAGCGGAAAGAAAATAAAGTAGGACAAAAGACATTCATAAAGCAACTAGACAACAAATGGTTAAAGATTACAAAAACAACAGTAGAGTCTCAGTTGGGAATAATCAAGGTCAAACACATAGAGTCCAAATGACAAACCTGGGGGAATGTAACCGAAGGAACCTGCAACTGCACTTATACTTGCAGTGCCTTTGGATGGATCTAAGAGCTTTGATATCTCAATTTCCCCAACCAAAGGCCTGAAGTCAGCATCTAAAAGAACATTTCCAGAAGAAATGTCAAGGTGGATGATTGCTACATGGTGGAGAAAAGCCAATCCTTCTGCTACTCCTATAGCAATGGATAGCCTCGTAGACCAGTCAGGTTCATAATCGGATTTCTTGCTAGACTCATGAATGAGCTGAGCTAACGTCCCATTTGGTAAATAATGATGCAGCAAAAGAGCAACATCTTCATAAATTACATATCCAATTGGCCGCACTAGATTATCATGACAGAGCTTGCTCAACCTTTCAAGCTCTCTAATCATCTTGTTCTGATGATGAATAATAGTTCTGTCCATTGATTTCAATCTCCTCACTGATAGAATCATCCCAGAAGGCATAACTGCCTTGTAAACTGTGCTGAATGTTCCACAAGTGAGCTTATTTGAATCCTTTAGAGTTGCTTTAACAACAGCATCTAGATCTATTGCCTGTCTGAGATTTTCAACAAAGACATGGCCTGCTATTATTGATGGTCGGTCATTGGTTACATCATCAGCAACCCCTGCAGGTTTGGCTGTTTTTTCCTGTTTCTCCCTCATCATAAACAGCAGAACAACTATAGTTACTGAGACAAAAACAGCCAAACCAGAACCAATAACAGCTAGTATAATTCTGTAAGAAACCTTGTGATGGTAATTCTCATGACCAAGAGCATATGAATTTCCACATGACAAGCTCAACGGATCTCCACAAAGCCCTTTGTTCCCTGAAAAGCTTGAATTTGGACTCTTTTGGAATGGTACAAATGTGGGAACTGGACCACTGAGAAGATTGTTTGAGAAATTAACTTCTATCAAACTCAACATGCCTTTAAACGATTGGGGAATAGTACCTGAAAGCTGATTATTAGAGATATCCAAAGAAACCAGCTTGTCAAGCTTTCCTAATTCAGGGGGCAGTGGTCCATGAAGATGATTGTAGCTCAAATTTAAAGCTATCTGCAAGTTCCTGATGTGACCAATCTCAGGAGGGATACTTCCAGTCAAATAGTTACTGCCCATTTGCAATTCCAGCAGTTTCATGCAGTTTCCAATTTCATGGGGTATCTCACCCTTTATTGAATTCTGACCCAAAAGCAAGTACTGCAATCTTGACATGTTGCAAATTGCATTAGGTACAGTGCCATTGAATCTATTATTGCTAAGATCCAGTTTGTTAAGACTCTTGCACCCAAGAATTGATTCCGGGATATCTCCAAACAGATTGTTATCCGAAAGAATCAATTCCTGCAAATTCACAAGCTGTCCAAGCTCAGAAGGAATAACTCCAGCAAATCCATTTGAGGCCAGATTTAGGAGGGTGAGATTAGAGCACCGAGCAAACTCAGAGATAATCTCACCAGATAAATGATTATCATCTGCTTCAAAATACGTGAGGCTACTAACATTTCCAATTGCTTTAGGAATAACTCCTAAAAGATCATTGTTCCCAATTCGAATGCTAGAAAGACCTTTACAGCTTCCAATAAGTTCAGGAATTTCACCACTCAATCTATTCTGGGTAAGAACCAAAACTTCCAACTTCCCCATAGCGAAAATGCTCTTTGGTATTGGCCCTTCAAGGTGATTGGAATGAAGGTTCAGCAACTTCAGCTCAGAAACTGAACCTAAATTATCAGGAATCTCACCACCCAATTCATTCTCATAGGCAGTAAAAATTCTCAAGCTAGTCAAATTACCCACCCAAGATGGAATTGAACCCTTCAAGCTATTACTAGAAATTTGAAATTCCTCCAACTTTTCTAGACCCCGAAGCTCATCAGGTATTTCTCCTAAAAGCAAATTATTGGAAAGATTTAGTGATTTAAGGTTTTTAAGACTGCCCAATTCTCCTGGAATCAAACCATCAAACTTATTCAAAGACAAATCAAGAAACTCAAGCTGAGACAAATTTCCAAAAGCTGAAGGAATTGGACCATGAAAATTATTACCAGAAAGATCAAGCTTCTTCAAAGCTTTGAGCTCAGAGATCAAAGTCACATTACCTCTGAGGTCAAGCCTTGAAAGAGCAACCTTTTCGACCAATGAATGATTCAAGCTGCAAGCAATGCCACGCCAGTTGCAGTAATTTGTGCTGTTGTCACCCCACCCAGGAACTTGAAGCTCTCTGTTAATGGCCAATAGTGTAGCTTGATCACTGAACTGAGCAGTCACCTGCTGGCTTTTTGATAAAAACCCAACTAGCAAAATATAAGAAAAGCATAACAGTGCCATTGTTTGAATTCTTCTTGTTTCTTTATGGATAAGAGTTCTTCAATGCAAGAACTCAAATTTTCTTCACACCCGAACTGGGAAACATTGATATGTACTAAAATCCCTCCTTTTTACTGTGAAAGAATCAAACTTTACAATAAACCGCTCAGTGAAAAATCAAAAACTTGGAGCCAAAAAATCCAACAAAGATAGTTTACAGAAAAAAGACTATAAATTGCAAACCCCAGATCAATATTCAACATTTGAAGAAATACCCATTGGAGATTTAGTGGAATCAAAGCAATGCAAAGAACAAATCCCCTAAATTTAGGGAGTTTAGAGGGAGAAGATGCAGCAAACAAAGAAATATGATAAAAAAAAAAGAAAAAGAAAAACTTAGACCCACATCAAAGGAAGAGGGGAGAGAGCCAAAAACAAGAACTAGAAAACAAAAGAAGCATAACAAGGGACCTGCATTATAGAACATGGGCTGTATATGTAATCATCTTTATTTTATGTAAAAGAGCTAAACTATGGAGGCAGAGAGGCTATGTGAGTAAAAGAAAGAAATAAAGTGCAGATTAGAGAGAAGCAAGAAAAGAGAGTACAGAGTACTGTGTTTGTTCTTGGTACAGGTGGTTTTAGAGAGAGAGAGGGAGAGAGGTTTATGGGCCTAAAAAGAGAGAAGAGGAATTGTTATACTCTCTCACGTAAGGCTTTTTCACGAGAAAAGAGCAGTGATGAGTGAATGAAGTCTGCATAAAATCGCTTCTCTTTCAAAAACAAAAGAGACTGAAACTATTATGGGTTTTGATACTTTCAAGGACTTCCCGATTTTTGATTAGTAGTAAATAGTAGTATTTTCTTTTTTCCTATGCTTTTTAAGGTAGCCCCACGCTTTCTCGACGGTGATGATAATGTCTTCACTTCGGCTTCGAGGATGTTTCATTTCTTTGCGCCGATAATCTATTTTGTATCGGTGTTGTGTTTGTTAAAGAAAATTAAATTACCAATAAATTTTGGCTTAGTATACAATTAAATTACCGATAATCACTTTGTACCTGATTCGTTTTTTTTCTTTTGCGTAAACCCTTTTCCAAACCCATCATCAGAAACCACTTAATTGGACTGTTACGCTCTTATAAGTGCGTTTAACGAGGATAGAATTCGAAAACTCTTTCCACACGATCTGTTTATGTTGCCAACTAAACCACAGCCGGTACATCAAATTTCAAAATTTTTGATAAATCTAAAAACCTCATTTATTAATAACATTTACTAATAAACTCTAAGTCAAATTAACTTTTTTCTTTTTAATTTGCACACAGATGGTATTCAAATAAAAGGCTCCCAACAAGAACAATTTCATATTTTAAATTTGCAAGTAAAGCTTACCTAATTTGAAAAATCTCTTCACAGAATAAGAAATGTTTTAAACCTCATCTAAAATATCAATTACTTCCTATCTTATGTGGGCTGCGCTTAACCAGTCTTGTTGTGTGTGGATGAATTTGAATTTGAGTCAAACTCCGCTAAAATTGCAATATTATAAAATATAACATTGTATCATAGTCTATGTAAAAAGAAAAACATCGTCTAAATCTATTTGTTAATTGTTAGACTTTTGACACTCATCGTTATGTAACATTCTTTATTTTCTTTGAGATGCAATCCAAGATTTGGACATCTATTATTTATTGTAATTATAGATGAACATTTGGTTTGGTCAATCAGGTCAATTTAATTCGGTGAATAAATATTTAATAAAAAAAATTAAATTTTTTGGAGATCAATTATAGATTCGGTTAAAAGTTAACCAAACCAAATTAATCAAACTTAACGGAGTCTCAAAACTACATCGTTTTGATAAAATAGATAATAAAATTAAAAAATTAAAAATGTTTTAATTTTTATTTTGATTAAAAAGTAAATAGTAATTTCAATTAATTTTTACTTCGATGTTAATTAGATTTTCTTTTTTTTTAATTTAATTCAGTTAATGATCAAAATAAATTCAACTAAATTAATTTGATTAAATTCAGTTAAAAAGTTAATTGGGTAAATTTATTTCAATTAAAAATATTACTAAATTGGTTGAAATTATGGCTCACCCCTGATTGTAATTTATAACTCAATTTTTTATGAAGGAAATAATAAATTTATAAAGAATCAATAAAATTGTCTATTCAGAGCAAAAACCTAGGATTCCCCTCCACCAAAGTGGGCCATTACATGCTATGAATGAGGTGTATCATTGTCAATGGACATCCCAATCTTTTAAATTTTCAACTTCTATAAGACTACATGATAATTAACAATTCCAACTTTCCAATCTAAATAAAGGAAAAACATGATACACACCTCCTAAATAAATCTAAACAAGGTTGTTAAAAATGTAGGATCTTCCTTTTAGGGCTTTTGTCCCTCTGGAAGGGTCCCCTGGACAAATTGAGTGCGCTAATAACCAAAATTGATTAGATACATTTTGCTTCAAATTGGAGCCAAATGACTATTTAATAGTCTGTATCAATCACTCTCACTTGTATATCATCTTGCCATTATGTTAATATAAAGAAGGAAAATATGTTGGATTTTCAAGAGACATTTCTAGCTGTTTAGTTATATCATTTGATGTTAAGAAATACTTACAAATGACACAAAATAAGAGGATTCATAGAAGGTCTGAAATTATATATTATTACAATTTAAATGTCTATTATGAAAAAATTAATTGATTTATCTTTAATCAATTAAGATCAATTAATTGGGGGAGTTAACAAATCTTGTCATCATAATGGGTCCTTCTACCAAATAGAGCATCACATTCAATGGGAAAGATAAATATTTGTATATTTGTGAGAAATTAATTAAAATGAATTTGTTACTAATTGATTATGATATGAGAAATTTGGAAAATAGAGAGATAATCTAACAATTTGATTAAAATAAAGTACATACAAATTTAATAATAAAAATTTAAAAGTTTTCTTTCAAGGTACTAAAAAATTGAATAATTAACAAATTTAATATTAATTTATATCTTTCTACTTACCAAATAATACTAATTTAATAATTAACAATTTGATTAAAGTTTTTTTTTTTTTAAAAAAAAAGAGGTTTCTAAATCCCCATAGATATGGATTATGGTGAGGTCTTAATCTCCAAGTTGATTGAAGATTCCAAGCACATATTGGGAAAGGCAATCTCTTGAATGAAGAGGAGAAGGAAATTTAACCATATATGAAACTTTATTACATATCATTGTAGTACTAATAATAAAAGATAGTTATAGTATGGCAGCACCACTTACAAGAAAATGCAACAACCCACTCTAATTGCAACAAGTGGCAACTTTTCAGAGCACCATGGCCTTGAATTTGCAAGGATGGGTCACATCTACTATCACTGCCTTGTCACTCTATCAAATGCTGAATTTTATTTTTAGATGTCTGTCTTCGTTTTCAAATTTTCCTTTTGAAAAGTACAATTTGTCTTGTAACTGTTCCTTATGTGCTATCATTCCTTCAATTAATTAATGGCAACATTGATTTATAACACTATATATAAATAATAGTATTTTCTTTTTAATTTTTTTAATTAATTATATAGAACAACAGTAACTTTCGTTTTGATTCATCAAATTAATAAAAATAACTGTAACGGAGAGAATTTAAATTCATTATTAATGTTGCATGATCAACTCAGCTCATGATCATGATCATGATCGTGATCATGATTATAGCAGCAACATAAAATATTGGGTCAAAAGAACTTCATTGTTAATGCCTTCTAAGCTTAGCCAGGACAAAAATAAATTAGTGTGTGACACTGCTTAATCTTGATAAAGAAAATTAGAGGATTAAAATGAAATATCAAAAACAAAAAAAAAAAGATTTGGTATATGGCAGCTATACCTTCCCTATAAAGAAATGTTAGGTGGCTCCAAATTAAAAGTTTCAGCCTCCTCAATTATTGTTTTTACCTAAAATATTCCATGTCTACTTACTTGTAATCAGTCAAAAATAAATATGTATTAATCAAATCTCAACACCAGATTTGTTGGGCAATATTTTTTTAGTATGACTTTTAATGTTTTTATTATATTAAAATATTATCTCGATGAACAATTATTTTAAAAATATAAAAATTATTAGAATAATTAATAACTACAAAGTCTTTGTTTAATTCAACGGTTCATATCAGTTGATAGTTAATGGCTATCAGTTAATAATGGTAAGCTGATGAATATTCGTTTTGTTAAATTTTAGTAATTATTACTGTTAAAATATAAAATGATTATTAATTACATTACTTTTTATATTATAAATATATTAATTTAAGATGAGTGTATTGTTTTTTATTTCATATATTATATAAATGACAAATATTAATTAACTTTAATAAGAAAATTTTATTTTCAATAACTATAAATAAAATAATTTTAAAAATATTAATTTTAAAAAATAATTTTATTAACAATTATTTTTATGAGATCAATGAAGTTTAAATATAATATAAACACAAATCAATTTCGAAAAGTCTTGAATTCAAAACCTCTTACTCTTCGTATAAATAAAAAAATCAATCAAACCACCGCTCATTTTTTATTTTGAAAATACCTCAGCAACTCATTTTCTCTTCATATAAAGTATTCTCATCTACTTTCTTCTTTTTTTTCTTTCTTGTAAAAAAAATATCAAATCAAATTTCAGAACCCTTACCAAACACACGTCAATAATTGTGATCGGAGAAATTGTTTCAAATGCGACTTTTCTTTTGGTACTTTGTGAATTATTGAAGAACTCATGTCTCCTCCTCCAACTCTATCAAGTACTCTAATCCTTCAAAAACAATTTTTTTTTTTAAAAAAAAGAAAACTCGAAAAATGAATTATTCATATGGTATATGTGGGACCCTAATTAATGTTTAGGTGCTATGGTATGTCCTAGACAAGTAGGGACAATATATGTCTGTGACAGTATTAGACTGACCACCACCATCTATATACTATTTATATTATATGTTATGATTATAATATAAAGATTAAAGAATAAGAATGTTAATATATTCATTATTCACATTCCTTCCTCAAAATAAAAAAAAAAAAAAAAACATCTTACTTCTATTTAGACTTTTATATTAAATTAAAAATAGCATAGACAGCATTATAGATGCCTAGCCATCTTTTGCTCATGACTATGGTATTGCATAGAAAAATGAGACTATTTATTTAAATTCAATTTCAAAATTGAAGTAAAAATAATGATTATATTAACTTTATTTGCACAATTGCCATTCAAAAAAAAAAGTATATATTAACTTTATTTTTTTCTGCTTTACACTAACTTTCTGCATCATCACATTTGAATTGGATTAATTAAATAGGAAAATATTAATTAAATAAGATAAATCATACTTAAGGCAGAAATTTTGCATGAATTAAGGAATTTTGATGGCCACGTGGAATACAACTATGCCTTGGTGGCACCACTTTACTTCAATTAAGGGGTCTAATTATTTTTTGCCACACTACTTTCTATTCACTTAATTCTTAATATTTTTTTTATCCGATTCGAGATTTATTTACAGTTAAAAGAGATCGAATCTGAAAACTCTTTTCATGTGCTCAGTCTGTATTGATAACTGAGTCACAACCCGTATTTAATTCTTAATACTTTTTTATGTGCTTAGAGGTAACAATTTGGTGGGTCTTAAAAACTTTTTAATATTATTATAAATTTCTTAATATTGAAATAAATAATTTATATATATACATATTATAAATATTTAAATGAGTAGCTGGGCATATTGAAAATAATATTGATATGAATCATTTGATTCTATATAACAAACCCTTTAATTTAATTTTATCACTAACCATTAACTCAATGGTGCTTAGTTATATTAATCATTTGAAATAGGCATGTCTTATTGTTTCATAATTTGATAAACCACACACTTAATATTTGATTAGGCAAAGATGCGATCTAAAGTCATAGGTTAATCAATAGGTATCATGACGGCATCATTAGTGGCATCTATAGCTATAATATTGACTACTACTACTATATTAACTTTCCAAGAAAAGGAAAGAAAGCTTATGAAAATGCTAATGCCTCCTCGTAAAGTGAAACCCTCCAACTATTGCTAATACTACAAAGAAAAGAAAGCCTAATTAAAGTGCTATACACAACCATATAGAAAGAAATTGTCCATTTCCTAAGGAATGATTATTCTTTTTGCAGTCAAATATTTCGGTTAAGTATAATTTTTTTTCCCTCTCTTTTCTTACCAAAAAGATGAAAATCTTTGGATACTCTTACATTTTGCAGGCAGCTATCATACTTTTTTTTTTTTTTTACCTTAAACAAAGGAAAAGAAAAGAAAAGAAAAGAAAAGAAAATTTTATTTGGGTTTTTTATGAACGGTTTATATGTTAATGAGTAGCGGCAGAAAAGGAGATAGGTGGTAATTAATTCATAACTTGTAGGTTGAGAGCTCTATGAGACATTTTCTTTGATTATGTTTAATGAGATAAAAATTTAATATTTTAGTAATCATTTTTAAAATTATAGTTTTTCCTTTTTGGATAAAAAGTTATATATTTAGCAAATAGATACCACAAGATGAAAAACCTTATTCTTTAAAAAAAGTTTCTAAAAAATATAAATATCTTGATTGCATTTCACAACAAGAAAATCTTCTAGTTGTACTAAGAGAAACCTAAAATAGATCCAATGGTTTCTTTTAATCTTTGTCTCAAGAGTCATGAGCCTAATTCAACTTTTTTTCACTTTGCAAAGAAAGACATGACTCCACTCTCCCCCACACTTTGAACCAATGGCATGTGCAAGGGTTGATGGTGTGGGGGGCAACTTTTGAGTGATTGTCATCCTTATGACCACAAAACCAAAAGAAAGATGAAAAAGCAAATGGGATTTCTCTATAGAATCTCTATTGATTGAGATTGGCCTCCCCCTTTACTAGACATGCATCATGACCCTTGTATCATGTATTGTCTCTCTTGCTCAGGGCATTAAGGGTCCTCTCTCTTTTGTGATAATATGGATAAATTACAATTTCATCAAAAAAATTTATTTAAATTATAGTTACCGCACAAAGAACATATTTGGCAAAATAGTTATTAACTATTTTAATACATATTAACTATTTGATTCGCTTTTCATAAAATAGTGAAAAAAGTTATATAGATCGGATTAGACTCCACTTATGGACCCAACTAGTGAAATTACGGATTTCTAAAAAGTATTTCAACTTTATCATTTTTTTCTAAGTGTATGGTCATATATATTTTCGTTTTAATAAGAATTCTCTATTTCATTGGTTTGATTTATAAATGAGGTCATAGATCCAATCTAGTTAAATTTTTCTATAAACTTAAACCCTAACAAAAATTTAGATGGGAAGGACAATAGGAAAAGCGAATTATTTATTAATTTTTTAGTTTTATCTTTTATGCTTAATTAAAGAAATCCAAAATTAAAATAAAATAATTTATAAATCACATGTTTAATCTAGTACTACTAAGTGCATATTTGATTTAGGTAAAGGCCAAAATTCACTTCCTCCCACCTAAAAGACACTAAACTGATATGACTAAAATGTAGGATTGAAGTTATTAAACTTTTATCCTAATCAAATTTTGATTTAAAATTCAGTGACCAAATTAGTAATTTACCCTTTGTAAAATTTTTTTCCCTTAACAATACATGACTACATATAATGTAGACTTGCGGGGGCCCATAGGCCACTAAGGTCAGTGATGTGATTTTTATGGGCCCATCCAGTCAAACAATAATTGGATGGATGGGTAACGCTGGAACTTTTAAGATGATGAGATATAAAAATAATTTTTATAAATTAAATCATACTAATTGATAGAAGAATAACAAAATAGAAGAACTATTGTTACTAATAAGTAATAAAATTATTTTTTAAAATTAAATAGTTAATTTAATTTTCTCTTTTGTCTTGTATTTTTATTAATATTTTGCTCTCTCTAAATATAAGAATATGTCCTGATAATAATAATAATAATAATAATAATAATAATAATAATAATAATAATAATAACTTGACCAATCCCGCTTGTCTACAGAGGGGGCAAAAGATATTTTCTCTAAATATCTTAGTAGTGTCATTAATATTAGGAAATATTTTATTTTAACTAATTTTTCTAAGCATAGTAAATATCCAAAAATCTGGAAAATAAAATTTTAATAAATTATTTTATGAAATAAAGATAATCTTAATATCTTTTACGTGTTAGGCCTATCGCTCGTATGGATTGTATTCCATCGATACAAATGAGAAACAAAAGTAGAAATATAAAATGTTTCATATAAAATTGAAAAATAGGCTCTGTTACAGAGCGACATACAATTAGCATCGTTCTTGTTTATTTTTGCCATAGCTATCAACATGTAAGAAGTGAATTACTGCAATTTAAACATACAAATGGTAACTACTGTATGCTTGTTGTTTTATACCCCACTACAAGCATATTGCTTCTAATGGGTACTCAGCATCAATAGCTTTCCAAAAGCCATTGCTTGCTTTCTGGTTAGGCCTCGACCCATTTCGATATTTCCGATTTCTTGAGTAAAAAAGTATATAAAACTTTGCTCGACTCTCTTGTACATCTCAGTTGATATAATTCAGAGCACAAAATCAAATATAAGAATAAAATTATAAATAAAAACTTACTACAAAAATACTATCCCAAATTCAATGCTCAGTCTCACGGCAATTTATATAACATTAAGATAGACAATTTGACAGCTCTTGATGAAGATGGACTAACAAATAGCAGAACACACAATAGCTTAAATAAAACGTTTTCTTGGACTCCTGAGCTCTAACACTACGATTAGCCTTTCACAATATTAGACTTTCAAAATTATATTTGCCTGTATAAATTGCTATCGCTAATTACAACTGCTGAATCAAAGAATCATAAAATATTGAAAAGGGTAATACACATACCAGAGAGCCGGTGATATTGATAAAGATCAATCTCAAGGATTCCATTAATAGGTAAAGGTTGATTTTTAATTTTATTCATCAAATAGTTTATAATTAACTCATGATCCAATGGGCAGAACCTAACACTAGGTGGAAAAGAAATAAATATCCTTCCACATCCAAAGCTTCGCAATTCTCATGATCTGCGGTAAGCTGCAACGAATTTCTCTTTTCCTCTTCCATGGTTGAAAGCTTTGGCAAAATTCCAAGGTCGACCACAAGAAGATACACCAAAATATGTATAGCCTTTATCTTCCCCATCAATAAAAAAAATCCAAACGAACTTTTTTGACGAGCAATCTAGTCGTATATATACTCATCATATCATTAGAATATATGCTTTGATGACAATCTGGTCGTATATGAACTTAACTTACCGTTAAAGATATGTGCTCTGCTTTGCAATCTGATTGTATATGTACTTATGCTAGGGTATATATTGGGCGCGTTGCACTTAAATCATCATAAATTTGTCGGTTTATAATAAATTTTTTAATGATTTATTTTGCCAACCAATAAATTTTTACTAATACATAGACTTGTTTTGCCAACTAATAAGAAGAAACCACCTCAAGATTTTTGGGGCGTTAAAAAATATTTTGAGATATTGGAAAAAAAAAATTAAATTAACATATCATTAGTATAGACTCTTTTCACTGGGCTTCTCTTTTTGCTTGCTCTTCTTCAACATCTTGGGTCTGGGCTTCAAAGGCTTCAAGAACTGGGCCTGCAATCTAACCGTCTCTCTCAAAACCCCGATTAATCTCGCTTCAATTTCTGGCCCATTCTCCTCCACCGCTCCCAGCCACCTAGCCACCGCTTCCAGTGTACTCACGCAGCCACCGCACGGCTCCTTCCGCAGCACCAATTCCGAGTCGTATATGCTCCCTCCTTCCATTCCTTTATCAAATCCATCCAAACAGACCCTAGTAGCGAATTTAGTTAAGTACCCTTCGCTAGCGCTCACCATCTCCTTCGCATGCTTCCACGTGGCATCAATCGCGACCAAAACTAATGGGCCAGTTTCGGCATTTCGGAATTTAGTAATCCAGTTTTTGAATTCAGAGAGTGTGATTGCCGGCGAGGAAGGCGTAGGAGGGAAGAGGTAAAAAGTGGCCGGAGAGGGTTTATCATCGGCGAGGAGAGGGTGGAGGTTAGATTTTAACTTGCGGGCAATTATGGAGGTGGCATTGACAAGAGATTTGGTAAGAAGAGGCGTAGTGTTGAGCTTATGATGAGACTCGTGTGGGTGTTGGACTATTATGATCTGAGTAGCCGTGGGGATTGGTGACGCTGGGATGACATGGCAGAGACAGACAGGGAGCGGGCGGTTGCAGTTATCACATACTGAGCGGGGACGCTGAGACGGAGGCGGCAATGTATCCGATTCTGATTCCATTTTGGAAGGTGCTGACGGTGGTAACGGTCAGTCGGTTGACTGGGGAAATGAAAGAAGGTGATGGAGGGGAGCGTATAAATATAAAGTCAGGTACAGCAAGATGAAACGTGATGCCGTTTATTCGGTCTTAAAAAGAAAGAACGGTGTCGTTTAATAATCTCATTTCCATTTTTTGAAGCTAAATGTGTCTGCGCGCAACTCCGCAAGAAGCTGAAGATGTTGAATAAAGAAGAGAAAATGACGAGTACAGACTTGGAATTGGATGCAGGGCAAGTGGACAATGCTCAATTCGATCACACCCCATATTACTGGTATTTTGTTTCATTTCGCTTTACAATTTATTGTCTTATTCTTTTACTATAAAACTAAATCAAAACAAAAATTTTATGTAATTTATGATCAGTTTCTTCCTTCTTTTTTTTTTTTCTCACCATTTCTATTCGTATGCCTACCGATTTAGTTTCAGCAAAAAATCTAGCAGGGTTGAGATATTAGGGTTTTGGGTTTTTCATTTTGTTGGTAAGCTGATACATAATTTTCCTTCTTATTTTTCATCACTTTTGGTGTTGAGAATTATATGTTGCGTAAGTTTTTCGTGTTTTATCACTTATGAATCATTTAAAGGATTCTACTATGTTAAGCTGTCCTTTTTATGTTTGCTGAATTTTGATCTTTTGATTTCTCTGAAAGAAAATATTTTTGCTCAATATTTTATCAGCGGATAATCTCTGAATTTCTTGATTGGCTTCCTTTTTTTTTTCCCCTTACTGTTGGTTTTGCTGTTCATTACATATATGTTGTACTATCTGTCTGAAATTTGCCCGAATGTTTAAAAAACACTGTGCTGCATGTTTGTAGATAAGAAGGTAGAGTGGAGGGGTTTCTTTGTGTTTTGTGGTTATTTGCGTGCTTTTGGTCTCATGTCCTCACGTTTGTCACAGTGAGGAAAATGTATACTTCCTTTGTAAGAAGTTGTGCCAGCATGGAATAGCAGATGCTGAGGGATCGGATCTCTTTGTTGCTTTCATTTCCAATGAAAAAAAACAGGCATGTATTATTGTTTTCTTCTATTTATGAATGTGTTCTTCATTATTCCTTTAACTCTAGTGGATTTCGGCAGATAACTATGAAATGGCTATCATTAGAGACTGTCAGCATTAATCGTAGTTAACTTCATTTAACTTTTCTAATAGCATACTTACTATTGCAACTTGAGGTTTTGGTTATGCATCCTAGAATGAAGTTATTTAGATGAAGGCATTAGTGGAAATTCATTTATTACTTCCAATGTGGAAGAATGCCAAAGTGAGGTCTCGATTGGTGAATTGAACATTCATTTTTATTGCCATTGTGGTGGTGGTGCTAATTACTGGTTTCTGCAGCTTCTTTGATGTGGCACTTCAGAACTTGGTTCTGATTCCTAAACTTCTGAATGAAAATGTTCATAGGTTCCTTTGTGGCATCAAAAAGCCAGCAAGAGAGCAGATGGGATTATCCTTTGGGATTATCATGTCATTTGCATTCAGGTGAGAATAATTCCTCCCTTTCATAAATCATTGGTTATCTGGTAAATTAGATCTGCTTTCCTTGGAGTAAAGGGATGGTTGAGTGCGTTTAAATTTGGTCAGCGATGGTTATTTACTTTCCCATTTGCATCCCTAATTCAAAGTATATTGAATTACAGAAAAAAAGAGATGTTGAATCCCCTTTTTTGGTGTGGGATTTGGATTCAAGTCTTCCCTTTCCTTCTCCTTTGCCTTTGTACATATCTGAAACTATACGGCCATCCTTTCAGCTCTTTGCTGACTACCAGAGGTAAACATACTTTCTTATGCGGAATTAAACTTTCTTCATAAGCTTATAAAAATAAATAGGAATTGCTTTTAGCTAAATTGCTCCTGGAGCATGAAACAAAATGGTCAAGTTGTTACATGAAAGCTGGCTTCTTAAATTGAATTTGCATGCTTTTTCTTGGACCAGAGAGCATGCCATGCATTCCTGGCCTTCTTTTGCTTCAAATTCTGCAAAAAACAAAGAAAAATACTACTACATTTATCTTTGTTATGTAAAGAACTGCAAATCAATCAGAATATCATACAATTTTAAAGATGACAACTTTTTCTTTTTTCTATTTTCTGGTATTAGATTCTTTAGGATTGTACATGCTCCATTATTCCTCCATTACTTTGCATCTGATAGAAGACACCTGAAAGATTCTGCTGGGAACTGGGTTGCCCAACCTCCTGCTTATGAACCTATAGAAGCTAAAGGTAAGTTTTGGCAACAATCTTATCATTTTAAATGTGTTAAATCTGATTTCACTGATTTTGAGATCTAGCACAATGTTGCTTAGAGCTCCTTAAATATCATGTATTCTGTTTATATGGATACGAATGGTTAAGATTCAATCAGTTCTCCTTGTTTCAAGTTTTCTGATTCTTATCGTGGAAATTACATACATAGTGTTGAAAGAAGTTTATTCTACCCCCTACTGAGCTGAAGGAGATTATTGCTTCTTAAGCTTTTCCTCTATGGTAATATTTCATTTACACATTTGGAGGAATTTTTTTTTCCCTATGTTTCTTCCCAATTTTTTGTTTTTGTATACCTTCTTTCCCAACCTCAAAACTAGTTTAGGATTAAAAACTTAGTTCAGTTGATTTTAAGGAGGAAAATGATGTCCTCTGCTCATTCTATTAGATATTCAGGTTCAATGAAGTAACTCATTTTAAATCGATTAGAAAATGACCTTCTTTGATTGCTGCTCATGTGTCTATATGCACTCTCAGTGTGTAGGAGAGATTTTCCTGTTGTTTGATATGAAGAACTTTGAGGTGTGAATTCTGTTTACAAATGATAGAATTTAATTTAGTTATGTTGACTTTTTCTAGAGCCTACAAGTGTGGGATGCTCTGTGCACGGGGTCATCCCTATGTTAAATTTCGTGAAGTTTGTTGTTAGGAGTAAAATGAACATCTTCATTCATGCCAAATGTAGAATTATGAGATTCCAAAATGAATAAAATTCTTAGGAATTCATTTATTCTAAACAGAGCTTTTAATGGCGTTGGTTGTATACTAAAATAGAATGAGCTTTAGCATGACTTCAGGGTGTTATTCTCATCATTCATTTAATCTGCATATAAGAATTGGCTGTTTAATTGTCATTGGATGACTCTCAACCCTCACACGCAAATGGGAAAAAGTTTACTGTTTTTATTTTTGTTAGATAGCATTAATCGAGTTTTTTAGGTGGAACTAAAATGCCGCCAAAGATAATTCATTACGAGTTTCAAATACAGAATTTGGAAATCCACGGTTCTATAGTTTTATAATGGAGTTCCTTTTTTCCTGCATATTTATTTGCAGATGGGACTGTGCACAACTTGAATGAATACATAGAGATCCACGCCTCTGACGAGTTGACAAATCTGGGAGCTGATTCGATCAATTTAGTTTTCACTCAAAAACATGGTGTGGTGATAGGTGAAAGTCGACTCGAGGAGTTCTTTTTGCAAATATCTTGACCTTTGGCTGCAGTCAATTACATCGATAACTAGGATTGCATGTTGAGCTGTGCATTATCTTTGAAAACCAGACCTGTTACTTTTGAGACAAAATAAGCTGATTTTATTACCAGGTGCATGGAGTAAATATTTCTGCTTATCTTCAGGTAGTTTTACGTTTAATAAGTGCATACAATACATATGGTTGCCTTACATCTGACTTGAGAGAACATTTGAAATTATAATTGTTCAAATTCTTTTAAACTAGATCCATCAAGTTCTATTACGGTAACATGGCCTCCATTGGATGGGAAAAAATTTAGGTGAGTCCTGCTGGATCTTCGTTTACAAATCCAACTTAAATAAAAATGAAAATAGCATTTTTTTTTACATCAATACTTGGAGGGTACACAAATCCAACAAATGTTAATGAGATTTCTCGTGAAATCAACAATGTTAGGACACCAGTGTTTTCTTCGGTTCGAAACCAAATAATGAGTGATGTGAAGAAAAAAAGAACCGTGAGATGAGGCATATGAATTCAACTTTCATCTTCATTGTCTGAAAGTAGACAATCTTGAATTTGCTCCCTGCAAGTAGAAAATTCTGTTAGAATAGAATAACACAGTTTCAAAAAAGCAATAAGATGTTGCCTGAAGCAAGAAATAAAGCTAAACAAGTTTGAGCAAAAATGGTTTTTTGCATATATTATGGAGTGCAGGCTGGTGCTGTGCATTCTTGCAGAATGTGAGTGAGCTATCAACAGATTGTCCAATATAGAGGGTACTTAGGATCCAAGATTTCCCAAGATTTATGGTAAATGTAAATTCTCACCTTAGCAAACTGCGAACATTCTTTGCTCGAGCAACCAATTGCTGGGGTAAAGATGAATAGAAATGCTCCATTAATGGGACGTCCTTGGGAAGTATTTGAAAGCAGCAACTTGAACAACAGGTAGCACGAAACCTTGAACTTGTGCTATTTTTAGGATTGCTCAAACCCAACAAGTCAGTAACATTGAGAGGACTATTGCAGATAGGACAGAATAACTCTGACGAAATAGATTCCACAGGCTTAAGATTATATCTTTTTTGGCGCCTTAGAGTAGCCAAAGCAACATTAGAATCACTGATTTCAGGAATTCTATTGAAATGGAATGGAGTAAGCTTTCCAGCAGTACGTACAATTGTACACTCTCGAGAAGGATTCTCTTCCTGCAAGCCAAATAGTTTAACAGTAACTTACTAATTGATGTTCTCTTTCAAGAAAAAACAAAGCATTGCACTTCTATTAAAATGCTACAAAAAAGACTTAACCTAAGAGCATCCAGTTTCAAGCTATTTAACATATCATAGAATTGATTTTGTTTTTTTAGATTTGTAATATTGATGTAAAGTCCTCCTAATGAAGACACTTAGTAAGAAATATTGATGTGTAGTGAAGGATGTTCGTACCTGCAATAGAGAAACAAATGAAGACACCAAACTGTTGATGCTTGGGGGACGACTATTAAGTAACTGCAGATTCTTTAGACTGCCCTGCCAAGACAAGAATAGAACCAACAATTAGCAATGTGCTAGATTTCTTCAAATGTTAACCTACACAGAACTCTGCAGCGTAGACATAACTAACAGGAAAATGTGAACACACCCATCAAGACGGCATAGCAAGTTCAGCTCTTGTGCAGTGCAGTCACGAAGCGGAAGCACTACTGGGATGTCCCACCTGGCATCAACATATTGTATATCTGCTGATAAAGAATATCCTTTTCCCTGTTAAAAGAAAAAACAATAAATACCATTTATTCAACCCCATAAGCAATTTTAATAGTTGTTACCAACAATCTATTATGTCAATTAAAGACTTCTTAATTTAGTGTTGAGCTTAATGAGGAAGTTGACTACTAACTAGGCTTAGTTTTATTAGAAGCATACCTACAATTTCAAAGCAAGCTAATTCTTTTCTTCTATCCAGGTTATGATGACAGACGTCTGGATGCCATACATCTTTTATATAGAAAATATGTAGCTGCATTAACCTTAGGTGAGATTACTTCTCAGTAGTGAGATGGAATTTGCTGTTGAACTAAGCATCATTTCAGATATTTTATATATGTTGAGCTTTAATTCTTCGTAGTTGTATGCTATAGTGGTGACAAAATTCAAGACTATATTTGCAAATGATTTTGCTGCACCGAAAAGAACTTCTCAATTTCAATGAAGTTTTCAGAAGCATTTGTTTTCTACATCATGAATCATGATATGTGGCAGCTTTACAAAGATCATTTGATATTGTTTATAGGACAACTTTATCTCCCTCCAACCTCTTTCTTTTTGGTGCATTATCACATGCCAACTTTAAATATACTAGAAGCATAACATCATGTAAAAGCATATAACGAAACAACCCAGTGACCATCAACTAGCCCATGGTCATTTCAGATATCATAGCTGGTCTCTCTATCCAAATTTTCATCTTCAAGTTCTGATTTTCTTCGAATTATCAAGGAAGACAGTTGATAATATCATAATCTTCCAGATATTATTGAAATTTCCAGTGCTGCCATCCTACTCTACTCAATTAGTTCACATACAAGGTAAGTTTTCACTATATTTTCCAATGCCCCAATATTCTAATAGACCAACAGTGCCTCTCCCAAAAGGATTTATACAAAATGTAGAAAAATAGTCTAGGGGAATCTATGAGTTATATGCTACAAACATGACTTGAAAGCTGTCATCCATAGCTCACTAGATTTGATGTACAAAATAAAACCTACATACTTAAACAAAGAACGCATATCTTGAGGCCACTAGAAGACAAACCTTCACCGTCTCTGTGAGGACATGGCAAGCAATCCTTGACGTGCATGATCCTAAAACAAGTCTGCTGTATCCATTTTCAGAAGCAATCTACAAAAAATTAAAAGAAAATATCTTGCATGAGCAGACCCTTAATTTCTTTTATTCTAAGCTTGCAATTGAAATAGAAACGTTTACTTCAAACCTTTTGCAAGGCCAACATCCGCAAATGCATCAAAAGATCTTCTTTCCCAGTGGGATCAGTAACAGCAGTTAGTATCTTTGCCAATTTGTCCTTGCCATCAATAGAATCCGAAGTATAGATATTTTCAATGGGAACAACATGTAGCTTCTTTGTTGGTGGTGCTAAATTAGACACAACCAATTTCATCTCTCTAATTCCCTCATCAAATTTCTCAGAAGGAACTGGATAGACAGCACTTTCATCAATAAACGCCACTCCAACACCAAACACTGGCAATGATCTATCCTTACTTGCATCAAAATTCTTCTGTGCTCTATGTTGCATTTCATGTACAAATTGCAGAAGCACCCTAAAAAACCACTATAAATTCTCAAAAAAGAATTTCCAAATAAAACCACAGTTCACATGCTTTCGCATAAAATGAGATCAATCTTTCGACTTTGTGATTATCATAAACATCTATCCATATATAACAAGAAAGAAGCTAAACTACACACACCTAGAGGCAGGGCCGCCGGAGAAAGCGACGAGTACATTATCGGAAGGGGTAATCATGGCATGAGAAGTAACGGCGAGCCTGAACTTCCCGTAAAGATTGCTCCTAAAGCAATCGCCACAAAAGCGGGTATCGTCGCCTCCGCCGCCGCCAGAGGTAGCAGAAATGGGTTGGTCGGTCTTGCACTTGACGCATAAATTCTGTTGTCCATTACTACTAGTATAACTTGAACTACGATCAGTTGGTCGAGGTGAGTGTTGCGATTGTTCGACGTCGTCATTTTTGTAACAATTGGAGTTGCAGCTTGAGGAATTGCAGGCCATGATTATTATTCTGCAGGTGTTATGAACTCTCAGATTTTCGGTGTTGTTTTGATGTCGCGCGGGCGGAGCGGGGTTAACAGTTTTTCTTTTGGGTTTCGGATCTAACAATAGGGTTTTTGATCGAAACGGAACGGTTCAGATACGGTAAATTAGGGCAGTAAATAAACTATCCCACCAGTAGTGAAAGGCTCAGGTTTGAAAAAAAGGCAGGTTAGAACCCGTTCAATTAACTTAATAGGCTAAGTTTCAGAATGGTTTATTATAAAATTATTAAAAATAATTTCCATAATGAAATGGTATTGGGCCTGAGCCCATCAGTCTTATGGGCTAAAGCAGGTGCTGACAGAGAAAACCCAGAACTATGGATTTACGGGATCGGGCTAAACCGAAACTGAAATGCTGTGGAAACACCGTTCTCTGTTTTCTTTACTCTATCTCCGTCATTGCCTCTCTCTGCTTCCCCTTGTCTCGAATACCAAACTTCTAGCCTTCAACAGGTGCTCTTTCTTTCCATATTAGGATCGTTAATTTTCTTGCGTTTGCTTAGGTGATAGCATTTGGGTTTTCTTTGTTGTTTTCTTTCTTTTTTTGTTCTGGTTTGGATTATCTATTTCTTATTTGTTAAAAATAATGTGGAAATCTTTTTTTTTTTGAACTGTAATGTGGAAATCTTTTGTGATTGTATATTTTAGGTTTGCTAATTTGGTTTTACATTAAGTAGTTGCTGCCTTGTACAAAGAGAGAGGGATAATGGGATTGCCAAATGTCTCTGGAGATTTATCATCAGAGATGGAGGTTGATGCTTTTAGACGCCTTTTCCCTCTTCGTTATTATGAGCGTCATCTTGCAGAGTCTATTCGTCCTGATGCAAGGTCACTCGGGAGTGCTAGAGACACGACACTAGCTCTTGGTTTGTTTAGCTTACTCTTGTTTGTTTTGCCTGTTTCTCACTTTGTAACTTAGAAAGAGTTGATCTTTAAACGCATGATTATAATTTAATCTAATTTACATGTAGCGGCTGTTGCTTCTGCTGATGGGTCAGCTTTGGCTAAGATTGGTTCAACTGTTAGTACATCATTTTCTCTATATAAGCTACTTTTTATGTAGCTTGATTGTTGAACTTAGAGAGCTTATGTTTTTCTTTTTTGTTTATTGTGCAGACTATGTTGGCTGCCATAAAAATGGAAGTGATGACCCCTTCCACGGACTCACCAGATGAGGGTTGCATAGGTTAATATTTGAATTATTATTTGCTTTTACTATCTTCTTTTTATTTCTTTATCCTTTTTATCTTCTTTTATTTATTCATAGGATGTCAATACGTAAACCTTGGTATTTTCAGCTATTGATTTCCACATGCCTCCAATTTGTTCTCCACTTGTTAGGCCTGGTAGGCCCTCCGAGGCAGCACCAGTTGTGGCAAAGCAGTTATCTGATACAATATTAAGGTAAGAACATGTTTTCTTCAGTAATAGTTTCTGCTTCATTTTTTCTTTTTTTTTTCTTTTTACTGAATCCCGGTTGGTAGTAGCATAATCATGTTTATCATATTGTTCTATTTTGGAATAACATGATGTACTTTATTTTCCCCTTATCCATAATTCTTGGAGAATGCCTGTTCATCTTCATATGGCATGTCTTCTATGAATATTATATTTTTCTATATTCATAGTCTATTAGTGTTATATTTGGGTTTCTTATGGAATTTGTGTATGAGCCATAAGTTTTCAGCCTTACAAAGATGGAATCATTATTGTATCCAAAAGAAAGATAGTATCACTGTTCAGAATTCTAGAACTCCGGATAATCCCACTCTTAATATTTTTGCATGAACCAATTGCTCTCAGCATTTGAACCTGGCCCTGCAACATTGTTTTTGCAAATTAAGAATTCTATCATTGCACCAGGCTGTTGCATTTTAATATGTAATGGGACTTATTATCATGTTATACTTAGAAATGAAGTAGCAAGATATCATTATCCATTTCACTAGCTCACTCTTTCTTTCTCGAGTAAGACACTAGGCATGTGAAAATCTCTTTAATGATATTTTATGTCTCTGTGACCCGTGAATATGGACTAGTATTATTGTTGTTATTGTTTTTATGAATTGAAGTGATAATATCTTCATGCAAAGCCTTGTCTAGCAGGACCTGGTATTCCTAAGAGTTTTCAAGTATTGATATATGCATGTAAATGTGATGTAGTCATGTGAAACTAGTTCATGGTGGCAGTGCTATGCAACTCTTCAAACGTGTTTTCTAATAAGAGAAGGCTTTTCTAGTTTTTTGTTCTTTTATAAGAAAAATCTTCATTTCATATGCATGTAAATGTGATGTAGTCATGTGAAACTAGTTCGTGGTGGCAGAGCTATGCTACTCTTCAAACGTGTTTTCTAATAAGAGAAGGCTTTTCTAGTTTTTTGTTCTTTTATAAGAAAAAACTTCATTTCAACAGATTTGCTAAAGAACTGATATATCCATGGATGTTTTAACTAGGGGTTAAATTATATTATGTTTGCAAAACTTCATTGGCTAGTTGTAGAAAATCTTAACTAATATATTGCTCTTAGACTTGGAGATATGGCACCTTAACATATCTCTTTGCTACTTCAAACAGTTGTTAGGAATCAAGTTCAATGACACTATCCATTTTCCTGATTCTTCTTCCCATAGACCAATTGCATTCCCAGTTCAAGATCTTTTGCGATAACAATTTACATGGTTTGTTGCAGTTCTGGCATGATTAATTTAAAGGAACTATCTCTGGTTA
This sequence comes from Jatropha multifida, assembly GCA_948099535.1. Classification (NCBI taxonomy): domain Eukaryota; kingdom Viridiplantae; phylum Streptophyta; class Magnoliopsida; order Malpighiales; family Euphorbiaceae; genus Jatropha; species Jatropha multifida. Next base: position 16,108 of record CANUEX010221017.1, on the reverse strand, counting down.
GTGGAAAAGCTGCATGGATGGTATACCTGGTATTACAGATGATTTTTACACGCTTCTCTTATATTTGCATCTAAAAATAATATCAAATATTCTTTCCTTTTTATTTTCCCCCAAAGCAGGACAAATGTGCACTTGGCATTCATTCAAGATTTTTCTCCTTATGTTTCAATGAATGAAAATTAAATTAAATTTTACCATAATTGTTGTTGATCTTTTATTTATTTATTCTTTTCAGCATGTTTAGTTGCCATATTATGGGTATTTCTATCCGACGTGAAATGATGCCCAAAAATATCTCTTGTAGGATATCTATTGTTTGGATGCTGATGGTGCTCTTTTTGATGCTGCATTGTTTTCAGCAGTTGCTGCCTTCTCCCATTGTAAGCTTGCTCATGTTTCATATTTTTCCATCATGTTGAATGGCTTGTTGAAGTGCTGACTGACGCGGCCAGTAAAAAACAGCATGCTTGAAAACCCTTGGACTTCATCTTTTAGCTCCTTATATAAATCATTTCCTATGATGCAAATTTTTTGTGGACATGGGAGATGAAAGTTGATTGGTCTTGTACATAATAATGGGTTTGTGTTGCATCTAAAGAACTAACATATTCTTATTTTTATCCAAGTCACACTGTTTGTTTCCCATTTAGAGGATGCTATGTAGCTAGTTAAAGGGAAAAGGACTATTATTAAAGGGGAACCCGCTCGCCAGAAGTTGTCAATAATAAGGATCACTCTGATTTTAAATCATCTGACTATAACACTCTCTCCCAGATAATTTCTCCTGCCTGGATTAGATATTGCATCCTTCAATTCAAATGTTTATATTGCATACTGAACTTAACCCATCCATGAGCCTAACTAACCTTGAATGAAAAAGCTCAGTGTTCTTACAATTGTTCTCACATTTTCGAGTCTCTCTAGCTGATACGAATATTCTAATAACTTCCTGAACCAAAGTTTGTAGGCTAGTTGAACGTTTGCTCCTTTTCAAGATTGAACCAAAAGACTTTTCTTTTCTTTTTTTTGCCATTATTATTTTGTGTTTATTAGACTAATTTTGCCATGGTTAAGACCTGATTTACAACTGCCTTATTTATTATACAAATTTGATATTTTGCAGTGGAAATACCCATAGTTTCACTGAATGATGATGGAAAGATAGTAGTTTTGTCTGAGGAAGACGAGAGAAGAACGTCAGAAAAGGAGCCAGTCAATCAGGAGAAGAGGAAGCTGACACTGAGTAGCCTGCCATTCTCATTAACATTCATACTTCACAAGAACTACATATTGGCAGACCCCACTGCAGAGGAAGAATCTATCATGGAAACTCTTGTAACAGTAGTTTTAGATTCATCTGCTAGACTTGTTTCCTTTTACAAGCCAGGTGGACCAGTTCTGGCCTATACATCAGCTGTCCAGGTAAGTTCTTTTATCTATTTTGAGCACCCAAAAAATTCAAATTTGATGTGAAGGGGTCTTTCTAATTCCAGTAAGTTAAGGGGTAATACAAATCAGTTTCTGGCATGACATTTCTTTGAAACCACCATGATTCAATAGATATGCAAAATGTGTTCATCATTTTAGATCTGTTAGCACTGTTCTAAAACTCAAAATTTTAAAATTTACAATTTTATTAGAACTCTTGTGTCTTTGACAAGATCATTTCCTTGTCAATGATAAATAGTGATAAAGGTATTAGCTAGATGCTGATACAGAACTAACAAAATCTCCTATGACCTATTTGTATGTCAATCGAAAATGATAAATAGTGATAAGGGTATTAGCTAGATGCTGACACAGAACTAGCAAACTGCTCCTATGACCTGGTTGCATGTCAATTACAAGTTTGGTAATAATATTTTTTGTGATTAAGAAGTGACTTCCTTTATGTGCAGGATTGTGTAGCATTAGCAAGGCAAAGAGTGAAGGAACTTCAAGGGATTTTAGATGAGGCCATTTCTGGTATGGAGATTGACTGAGTTTAATGTTTAGGTGCTGAGAGCATGTCCAATTAATATACAGTGTCCACTCCATCTTGTTCCTGTGGTGAACATGGTGAATTTTGGAAGTTAAATTCTTAGATTAGACGAAACCATTGGTCATGAATTTTGGTTGCAGCAAAATAGCTGCTGTTGCATTTTCCTCGATCTTTATGACCAGTAATGAGGATTTTTTTTTTCAATTTTATTTGTCAAGAGTAGAAGTAGGGTGAGGGTTTGTTACATCTCATTTCTGGCTTGGAGCTTCCATATTAATATCTTATTACATGTTAAATCTGTATTTATATATTAAAGGAGCTATCCTTATTCTGATAAAATTTGGTTTGCAAATTTGGAGAAGTAACTTGTTGATTTAGCTCAAGCAAATAAACTATTTATTGCTGTCCGAATGAATAAATTGAAGGTTTAATAAGCTGTTAATAAGGCAAAACAAATCAAACCACCTTTAAAAGTTTGCTACTGGTCTATTTCTGCGGCAACAGTTGCACGGTTAATTAACCGTTATGGCAAGTATTCACAAAATCTTGGCCACACTTTTTGCTTGGCAGACTAACAGGACACATTTGATTTCCTATTGCAACTTGTTCAATATTTTGTTGTTTTCTCCTTTCCCCTGGGAAGAACAGCCAAGGAAAGGAAAAACGACAAAATGATAGACAAAAAGAGCTTCACTTTTTGGCTCTTGGCACCTGGCTATATTGATGCCTGAAGATTTTATTGTGTTTTACAGTGGTTCAGTAGAATTAGAAACATCAGTAGAGTTGGAATTAATGACTTATTTTTGACAAGCATGAATCTTGATTAGCTCATTGCATTAGGATAGTTGTTCCGATAAAATTAGCTTTGGTAGCCAGTAGTTGGTTAAAAGTTAAAAGCAACAAATGTCGACATTTTTTATAAAATGTTAACTGTCTATAAGTTATAGATATCAATCTTAGTCTTTTGACCAAAATTGAGATTAAATAATTGTTAATGGGTAAGATTTTGAGAAGTCCTGCAAAGTTTTATTATCTTAGTGACTCTGCAAAGCCATGATGGAGATACAAGAAAGAGAGGCTAATGATTAACATGTAACAATGATGAAGAGTTAATTTTTGTTTTTGTCAAGTTCATTCTCACCCTCCAACCACTGAAAGCTGGGAGGAATATCTGGCTCAAATGAATTAGTAACCAGAAAAAGAGAGAGAGAAGGAAGTGAATGAGAAAGCAACCAGACAGAGCCCATGGATTTAACTGAGCTTTTGCTCCGTTTACTATCTTCGTTTTAACTCGTTTGCATTTTCTTGAAATAAAAGGGCACAGTCCATGGTCCCATTTGCATTAAATTAAGTTCACAAAAGAAAAATAAAAAAATATCAAATTCCTTGTCAATGGAGAGACAGACTCAAAAATTGAAGAATCTTTTACAAGGCAAAAAAGGCACCTCTTACACTGCAAGAAAAATCTAATGCATTCACTTGGCTCATCATCCACGCCCCGGATCACTTCCCTTGTGCCTTATGGTATGGTACTTTTCGGAAATCCAATACAACCAATCAGATTTCAGGAAACTCCATCATAAAAACCCAAAAGGATAGATAAGTTGCCAATACCCAAATTTTTCTCTCTCCTAAAAACAAAACTCAACCTCATAAAAACAGAGTCCCCATCATCATTTTTTGACTACCCATTTTGCCACGTGTTCTTCTCTCGCACCACTAATCACAGTAACAGACTGTTTCAATTCTCAATGTGACCTCTTCTCCCACAACAAACTTATAAACACACACTTTAACCTCTTCAAAGAAGAACGAAACTCCCTCTCTCTCTTTCTTTATAGAAGCAAATACCCAGAAACAAATTATAAATAAAAAGTATTTTTGTTTCTGGATTCTCTTCTCTTGACTTTTCTATTTCTTCCTCCGTAATTTAGAAAACAGGGGAGGATAAACAGAGTGCTCTGTTTTTGAGTTGCTTGTTAGTGTAAAAATGGCTTCTCTTGTATCTTCACAATTTACTTTGCCATCTTCGAAACGAGACCAACTCTCTTCACTGGCTCAAAAACATAACTTTCTCCATTCATTTCTTCCAAAGAAAACCATCCAAAAAAACTCCAAATCAGCCTTGAAAGTAAAATGTATTGGAAATGGCCTTTTTACACAAACAACACCGGAAGTTCGAAGAATTGTCCCTGAGAAGAATGAGAATCAAAATCTCCCCACAGTCAAAATTGTCTATGTAGTTCTTGAAGCCCAATACCAGTCTTCACTTACAGCTGCAGTTCAAGCTTTAAACAAGACCTCCAAATTTGCGTTATTTGAAGTGGTGGGTTACTTAGTAGAGGAGCTTAGAGATGAATCTACATACAAAACTTTCTGCAGAGACCTTGAAGATGCAAATATCTTTATTGGTTCATTGATCTTTGTTGAGGAGTTAGCATTGAAGGTTAAAGATGCTGTGGAGAAAGAAAGGGACAGACTTGATGCAGTTCTGGTGTTCCCTTCAATGCCTGAAGTAATGAGACTTAACAAATTGGGTTCTTTTAGTATGTCACAACTTGGCCAATCAAAAAGTCCATTTTTTCAGTTATTCAAAAGGAAAAAACAAGGGGCAGGTTTTGCTGACAGTATGTTGAAGTTGGTAAGGACTTTACCTAAGGTTTTGAAGTACTTGCCTAGTGATAAAGCTCAAGATGCCAGGCTTTATATCTTGAGCTTGCAATTTTGGCTTGGTGGGTCTCCTGATAATTTGCAGAATTTCTTGAAAATGATATCTGGCTCTTATGTTCCTGCATTGAAAGGGAAAAAGATTGAGTATTCTGATCCAGTTTTGTTCTTAGATAGTGGAATATGGCACCCTTTGGCTCCTTGTATGTATGATGACGTAAAGGAGTATTTGAATTGGTATGGGACTAGAAAAGATGCTAATGAGAAGCTTAAAGACGCTAATGCACCAGTTATCGGGCTGATTTTACAAAGAAGTCATATTGTAACTGGTGACGAGGGTCATTATGTTGCTGTGATTATGGAGTTGGAGGCAAAAGGTGCTAAAGTGATACCAATTTTTGCTGGTGGGCTTGATTTTTCAGGGCCAGTTGAGAGATATTTGATTGATCCTGTTACGAAGAAACCTATGGTGAATTCAGTTGTATCATTGACTGGTTTTGCTCTTGTTGGTGGCCCAGCAAGGCAGGACCATCCTAGAGCTGTTGAGGCATTGAGTAAGCTTGATGTGCCCTATATTGTCGCCTTGCCTTTAGTGTTTCAAACAACTGAGGAATGGTTAAACAGTACTCTGGGGCTTCACCCAATCCAGGTTGCTTTGCAAGTTGCTCTTCCTGAGCTTGATGGTGGAATGGAGCCAATTGTTTTTGCCGGCCGGGACCCAAGAACAGGCAAGTTTTTTTTTTTTACAGAATTTTTTTTTCTAATTTCTGTTTCTTGTCATTTTGTATATGATTTACTTAAACTCACTACCTTTTGGAACTACTTTAAGCATGGAGAATCAGATTTGTTTAGTATTGTAAAGGAACAGAAAGCCGTTTAGGCAATGTATTACTCATATTTCATTTTCTACAAGTCGAAGCTTCTCACAATTTTTTAATGGTTAATAATAAATTCGATGTGACTGCAGGAAAATCACATGCTCTTCACAAGAGGGTGGAGCAGCTTTGCACCAGGGCAATCAGATGGGCAGAACTGAAAAGGAAATCAAAGGTATTTCTGTCTAACCTTTCTGTTTTTTTTTTTTTCTCAGTAGAGGCTTGCTTCCTTTTTTTTCCTCTGTTTTTTCTCTTTAATATACAATTTTCAGTTGCTTGAGAAAATAAATGAAGTTCACTGTGACATTCCAATCTTGATTTCATTATTTGAAAACTAAAATGGGAATTTATTTGGAAACAGAAACGACAGGGTTATAAAATTTTCTTGGCAATTATGATTGTTGGTATATATGTTTCTGTCGTCACTAGCTTAATTTATATATGAATCCATACTCTCTAATGACGAGAGAAAGATGGGTTGTAGAAAAATAAGTCATCTTTCTCACATGAGTAACAGATACGACTAAAATGTTTACGCATATTATTTATTAAATTAACTATGTTTTTCATTTCATGCTTTGATCAACAAATTTTTTGCATGATAGAGACAGGTTGCTTCCGCTCTGCCTCTTTCTTTGGTTCCTTCTCTCCCTCTACCATGTGATTGAAGACTTAATTGTCAAACATATAGGCTAGAAATATGTCTAATGTGATGATAGTTTTGGAGCATTTTATGATACTTGATGATCCTTTCTGGTGAATTTTCTACTTAGGAAACAAATTGTGTCTTGTTGTTATGAAGATCGATAATTCATTTTCTTTCTCGATATTGTCCAACAAGATGATTACTTGAACTCATTTTGTTTTATTTTAGTGAGTATGTTATGACAAATTTTTTACATTAACGCAGACTGAGAAGAAGTTAGCAATCACCGTGTTCAGTTTCCCTCCAGACAAGGGGAATGTTGGAACAGCAGCCTACCTTAATGTCTTCTCCTCCATCTTCTCAGTTCTAAAGGATCTCAAAAAAGATGGTTACAATGTTGAGGGCCTTCCAGAGACTTCAGAAGCCTTAATTGAAGACATACTTCATGATAAAGAGGCTCAATTCAGCAGTCCAAACTTAAATGTTGCTTACAAAATGGGTGTTCAGGAGTACCAAAGCCTTACTCCCTATGCAACAGCATTGGAAGAAAACTGGGGTAAACCTCCCGGTAATTTGAATTCTGATGGTGAGAACCTATTGGTGTATGGAAAGCAGTATGGAAATGTCTTTATTGGCGTCCAGCCCACTTTTGGTTATGAAGGTGATCCGATGCGATTGCTGTTCTCAAAATCTGCCAGCCCACATCATGGGTTTGCTGCTTACTACTCCTTTGTTGAGAAAATTTTCAAAGCTGATGCAGTACTGCATTTTGGAACTCATGGTTCGCTTGAATTCATGCCCGGAAAGCAGGTGGGAATGAGTGATGTCTGCTTTCCAGATTCTCTCATTGGGAACATACCTAATGTCTACTATTATGCAGCAAATAACCCATCTGAAGCTACAATAGCAAAACGTCGAAGCTATGCAAACACTATTAGCTATTTGACCCCTCCAGCAGAAAATGCAGGTCTTTACAAGGGTCTCAAGCAGTTGAGTGAGCTTATCTCCTCATACCAGTCCCTTAAAGACACAGGTCGTGGACCTCAAATTGTGAGCTCCATAATTAGCACTGCTAAGCAATGTAATCTTGACAAGGATGTTGAACTTCCAGATGAGGGAGAGGAGATCCCTGCTAAAGAGAGAGATCTTGTGGTTGGAAAGGTATACTCCAAGATCATGGAGATTGAATCCCGGCTTTTGCCATGTGGGCTTCATGTAATAGGCGAGCCTCCATCTGCCATGGAAGCAGTTGCAACTCTTGTCAACATTGCTGCACTTGATCGTCCTGAAGATGGGATTTGCTCACTCCCAGCTATTTTAGCTGAAACTGTTGGTCGAGAAATTGAGGAAGTCTATGGAGGGAGTGACAAGGGAATCTTGAAGGATGTGGAGCTTCTTCGGCAAATAACTGAGGCATCACGTGGTGCCATAACTGCCTTTGTAGAACGAACAACTAACAAGAAGGGCCAAGTTGTAGATGTTGCTGATAAGCTCACGTCAATCCTTGGATTTGGTGTCAATGAACCTTGGATTCAGTACTTGTCAAACACAAAATTTTACCGGGCAGATAGAGAGAAGCTGAGAACATTGTTCCAATTTCTTGGAGAATGTTTGAAATTAGTTGTAGCTGATAATGAGTTGGGAAGTCTAAAACAAGCTTTGGAGGGCAAATATGTGGAGCCCGGTCCTGGTGGTGACCCTATTAGAAACCCAAAGGTGTTGCCTACAGGAAAGAACATTCATGCACTGGACCCACAAGCTATTCCTACAACAGCGGCAATGCAAAGTGCAAAAGTAGTGGTGGATAGATTAGTTGAGAGGCAGAAGGCTGATAACGGAGGAAACTACCCCGAGACAGTCGCACTTGTGCTGTGGGGAACTGATAACATCAAGACTTATGGTGAATCTCTGGCTCAGGTCTTATGGATGATTGGAGTGAGGCCAGTTGCTGATACTTTTGGCAGGGTTAACCGAGTTGAACCTGTAAGTCTTGAAGAGCTTGGAAGGCCTAGGATCGATGTTGTTGTGAATTGCTCAGGAGTTTTCAGGGATCTCTTCATAAATCAGGTACCAATCCTTGTTCTCCTTTCATTTCTAAGAGGTGGTCATTTGAATCAGTTGATTTATTTTGCTTTATTGTTTTACCAACCATTTTGTCTTCTTTTTCATCAGATGAACCTGCTTGATCGTGCAGTGAAGATGGTTGCTGAGCTTGATGAGCCGGCTGACCAAAACTATGTCAGGAAGCATGCTCTAGAACAAGCTGAAGCCCTTGGAATCAACATTCGAGAAGCTGCAACACGAGTTTTCTCCAATGCCTCAGGATCCTACTCCTCAAACATAAACCTTGCTGTGGAGAATTCTTCTTGGAATGATGAGAAGCAACTTCAGGACATGTACTTGAGCCGGAAGTCTTTTGCATTCGATTGTGATGCCCCAGGTGCTGGAATGATGGAGAAAAGAAAAGTATTTGAGATGGCTCTGAGCACAGCAGATGCCACATTCCAAAACCTGGATTCCTCAGAGATTTCACTCACTGATGTAAGCCATTACTTTGATTCAGACCCAACAAACTTAGTGCAGAACTTAAGGAAGGACAAAAAGAAGCCGAGTGCATACATTGCAGACACAACAACAGCTAATGCTCAGGTAGCAATTTAACGATTCCTAAGATTCATATCAAAATCTCTTATGCTTGTACTAAATAGTCTAAAATGTTTCCACCAGGTCCGCACGCTGTCTGAGACTGTCCGGCTTGATGCACGGACCAAATTGCTGAATCCTAAGTGGTATGAAGGTATGCTGTCCAGCGGGTATGAAGGTGTTCGTGAAATTGAGAAGAGGCTGACAAATACAGTTGGATGGAGTGCGACTTCTGGCCAAGTCGACAACTGGGTTTATGAAGATGCAAACACCACTTTCATGCAAGATGAAGAAATGCTTGATAGATTGATGAACACCAATCCAAATTCATTTAGGAAGTTGGTGCAGACATTCTTAGAGGCCAATGGCCGTGGTTACTGGGAAACATCACAGGAAAATATTGAGAGGTTGAGACAGCTCTACTCAGAAGTTGAAGACAAGATTGAAGGAATTGATAGGTAAATAGGTAAACGAAATGCTATAGAGTTGAGTTGAGATATCAATTCAAATGATCGAATCTGATGAGTCTGGAGTTGCTTCTCTTCTTGCTAGTAATTGAATGGACGCAATTTCCTGGAACACTTGAAATGTAAAATTTGTTTATAAAAATCCATGATGTAATTTAATACCCATGACAAGGGTGTTGCCTTCTGTTTAAATATTAAGAGGAAAATCTTTTCACTTGATTCCTGACAATTATGCAACTCCTTATCAACTGTAACAAGTATTATCTCAGCTCATTTGTTACTATCAAATCCTCAACTACACTCTCTATACCCTCCATAGTCCAAATTGACAGCAAATAGAACGGATAAAATCTCCTCCAAAGGCTCCTTATTCATTCAAGAATATAAATGAATTGATGTTAAAAGCAGTATTCTCATAATTTCATTAGACAAAGAAAAAGCCTAAAACATTTATCATTGGAGGGGAATCCCCAATCAGTCAATGAATCATACAAGATAAATCTACAAGAAAACTATAAAAAAAATTACAATTACATTTTAAAAACAAAAAGAGCATTCCCCTTATAGAAAAATTGGAAAAGAAAAACAAAAGAGAATTTTGTATCAATTACAAAATGGTACAGTTCTCCGTCTATATCGTGGTTCTTGCAAGTATCAAAAAGAAGATTTTATCTTCAAACTAACTCCATTAGGAGAGGATCACCTTCTGCCATTATTCTTACCAGCTTTATAAAATCTTGTTCACTCGACACGTTCCATGGGTGAATAGCTGGTGCTTGAGCAGAATAAAGGGTTGAATTAGTTGAAGGTGGCTTCCGTTTATATACCATTGTATTAAGCACAGAATCAAAATTCTGCGGTGAATCCATTGAAACAAAGAACATTGGTATTGCGATGTTGTTATGGATTTCCAGATCACCCACAAGACTGACGAGATCAGTAAAGTCAGCTACAAAGTGGTGAGGAATATAGAATATCTCAGAACTGCATATTGTGAGACTCTGATCACTCATAGCATCCTTGTAATTGACTTGGAAGTGAACAGGCATTGAGCTAACAACCTTTTTCACCATTTCTGCTTGTTTTGCATACCAATCAGAGTCCCCCTTCGTGGACGTGGTGCTCCACGATTTAGATACCTGAACCAAAAAAATAGGAAAAATGGGTCAGAGAAGAGACAGAGATGGAGAAAGGCAAGACAAGGAAAGGCAGAGTGTGCCTAGCCACATATTTTGTCCAAGATGATGACCACAAGGTATCATTAAGGATTATTGAATAAACCACAGTATTCTGTTTTCTGTTATTTGATAACATCTGCATACCAGTATAATAATCTAAAAATATGCAAATGACAAACTGAAGTATCAGAGGAGAAGCTAAAATATTCTAACAACATCGAAGTTCTAAGGTCCCTAGTTCATGTCCGAAAGCAAAATGAATGCAAAAAGTGAGTTATTCAATCTTAAACGGAGAACAATATAAACAGAAAAAAGGGGCAGTAGAACGGCTAAAATGTTACCTTGTCAGTAATCCATAGCTTAGTCTTGTCTGCCTGAAGCAAATTCCAATAATTAAGGACAGTATCATCCTTAAGGAATAAAAAGCCTTCTGCACTAGTAAACCGATTAAAAATCTTGGGCAGTTGCCTGTAACCAATATTAGGAAAGAAAAATCAGTTAATAAAATAAAGTTTTAAGATGAAAGATGTGGGATATCCAATGCATAGGGTGAATAGTTAGAACTTCACTTTACATCAATAAATAAAATAAAGTTTAAGACGAAAGATGTGGAATATCCAATGCACAAGGTGAATAGTTAGAACTTTCATTTTACATCAATGCTATGCTTACCAACAATAAATGCATCCCTAAGAATCCGATGTTGACAGCATAACTGCCAAATGTAGCTTCAAATAGAAGTTGAAAATAAAAATGTCAACAACCTCTATTTGACATGACTCCCAACCAACATTTGTCAAAACTTTGCTTGTGAAAGAGGGAGATGAGAGAGGAAAAGTCAAATGCATCCATAAGAAAAGAGAATTATGGAGCATTCATTTTGGATAATTTTTTTATTTTTAATACCATTCCATCAGAACTGAGATAGTTAGACCTTCTAAGGATATGAGAGAGGAAAAGGCAAATGCGTCCATAAAGAAAAGAGAATAATGGAGGTAAAGTCAGGATAATCGATTCATCTTGGCTAAATTTTTGAAATTAATATCATGTACCATCAAAACTGAGGAAAACAATGTCATTGTGAGAGTACATCTATTAGGGTATTGCTCTAACTCTTAGGGACCAAATGAAATAGGAAAAAAAAGGCAAAAAACAAACAGCCAGCATACTCATCTACATAACTCAAAGAAAATTTATTGTCCATATGCCATGGGTTTTCAACTTTCAAGAATCTGAGAGTACATCTATTTTGGCTTACTTGCGACACAGAATTTATATGGATCAATAAGAAAGGATTCCTAATTTAAGGTCATAGAATCAGGAGTAAACCTTGTTCTGATGTTCTAATGGGCAACATTTACAGTTATCTAATCTGGAGTTCAGCCTGATCTAAAAGTGCAGGAACTTGGGATGCAATGAACTTCATATTACGAGTTGTGACAGAGCATGCAAAGCAAATTGCATATGGAGTCAACAGCAAATGGATACAGAGAGAACCAAAGAGGTGAACGAGTCACTCTCAAAAAAACAGGGGGTGGGGAAGGAGCCACATTGATGGTTGGCATTCTGAGGTTAGAACAGGCTTGAGTGGAGTAAAGAAACAAGGACATACTTTAGCCCAGCCAAGATTCCATCAATTAACCCATCCAACACAAGTTTTACTCCCAGATTTCTAATACTTTAGCTCCTCACCAATTAATAGGCATTGCCCTTTAAGATCTTGCATGCATCACAAATTTCTACTTCATTCTGATAAGAGTGTGGCCACACTTTGAACATAACAACCCTGCCAATCTCAACAGGAGGCCAAGCATGAGCTAAGAATTTAGATATCTGCTTAATCAAGAGTGAATATGAATAGTCCTCAAATATCTAAGCTAGGTTCAAATTTTATCTAGATCTGAATTCTGAAACATCAATCCATGGAAAATGTAATCAACAGATGATAAATAGATACAATAGTCTATGCTAAATGTATATCATTATTATATCAAAACTTACTTGTATAACTGTTCCAAATGACCTTCTTCAACAGCAAGATCCTCATTCTTCTGCTGTGATAAGATAACCACAGTTTTGAATATCCTCCCATAAAGCAATCTCCATTCCAGGGCAGTCCGTTCCACAGGACTGGTGCAAAACATAATTAGCACCACATTACCAAAATTCTTCCTCCATCGAATCAAGTTACCAATCTCATAATTCACTGTTCCTGCTTCCTCTACTCCGAGATGCACAGATGGCAGCTTACGAGGGATAAACTCCCTTCGATCTCCATGACCAATACTTGCCCGTGGTCGATCCAACTCTAGTGACATTAACCTAGGCTGCTGATATCCAACAGCAATCAAGTCCTGAAGCCAAGCAGCAGTAAACTTAACATCCTGTTCAGTCCAAAAACCTTCCTCTGCCATTGCATAACTCAACTCCAAAATCTTTTCAAACAACCTATGTTTATTTGATCTCCATGCGACCAAGAACTTAATCAATCTTCCTACATTTACATGAAGATCTTTCTCCTCTGAAAATGGGTATCCCTCAGTTCTATCATATCTATGCACAGTAGGTGGATAAACCACAACATATCCACCAATCTCCCACAAAAGCCTTTGCCCCCAATAACCCCTTAACACATCAGAAGCCATTGTACTGACTGAAACCGGAAGCATCAAACCCCAAAAGGCCGGTGAATGGTAAATTGTATTAAATGAATTGACAGGCACCATTATCCCTTGAGGCAATGCCACTTTTGGGGCATGCTCATCAAACCTAATATCAAAAGCTTCCAAACCAGATTTCCTAGTAAAATAAAACACAGAATCAACATCTGGTAATCCATTTGATATCCCTTGCTGTATAAATTGTTTCCCACCAAAAACCTCAGTGTAAAACTCTTCATGCTCAATTTCACCCACATTTTCCAATGGTAACCCTCTAGGCCAAACTGACCTCTGGCCAAAATGAATATAAGGATTCAACACAGACCTATTCACATTCTCATGACTATACTGCAAAATAGTCTCTTGCCTAGCTCCTTCCCCAATTAATTCCACATCAAAATGCTTCCCTAAATCATCTTCAATCACTTCACCTCGATCATCAGCATCGAAGATCTTCTTGGCCCCATGTTGTATAGCAAACAAATACCCAACACTTTTCCTCACATACGAATCAAATGGCACAAAATCCACAACCTTAAATCCCAAGCTTGCTTGCTGATCCAAAGACAGGAAAATTGCACCCTTTAAACCCCAATCTCTCGGTGTCTTCGAATTCCCAATTGCCAACAGCTGCCACCCTTTGATTTTAACAAGTTTTTTGAGCGAATCCGATGGATAATCAGACACTGAAACAACAATCCATTTCTCCGTTCGGAAATTCGCGTAAGGAGAAGACTTATCAGTGATGGGTGTGATACGATTCCAATTAATTTGAGGAAAATGAAGAGTTTTCTCAATGGGTTGGGTTCTCGATTGAAGATAGTGAAAAGCAGCAGAATCACCAGTATTCCAGAGGAAGAAGACGATAGCAACAGTGAAAATAAGAAAAAAACAAGTAATAATCTTGTAAAGATTCTCTGCAAACCAAGTGGAGAAATCTAGGGATTTGGATGGCGAAAAACGGTAACTTTCCTGATGGTGGTTGTTTGGATTGAAAGTAGGCAAAGTTCGTGAAGATTTGGGGGATTTGGGGGCCGTGGTACGGTCCTGGACCAACATTGGTAATCCCCAAAACAGAAAAATAAATTTCTGTTTAACTTTGCCTAGCAGTAAACACTACAGGGAGCTCAGTACTAGACGAAGGACTGAAACTGTAATCTGCGAATCTCAATTGAGACTCTAAGCTTGACTCTAATTTCTTCTAAAGAAAGTGTCTGTCATTTCTCATTTTCTTTTTCTTGTATTTAAAAAACAAAAAACTTTTCTTTTTTCGGTTTTCGTTTTTATTCTCGTCTTTTCTCTCTAAAGCTGAAACCCAATTGCTCGGTTGCTTGCAATGGCTGACTGGCTCCTGGCAAAGAAGGATGTTTGGTTGTTGTTGCCGACAAGAATAATTGGGTGGGGGTTTCCTTCGGCTTCAATGAAATCGTAATGTAACGTTCCAGCTACTTGTTTGGTGGGCTGGGAGGAAGGGGTAGTCTGTCACTGTCTTCTCTTTTTCTCTTTTCATTTCTTTTTCTTCCTATATAGTAAATTTCTTTTTAATTTTTACTTATTTATAAAGTCAAATAAATAGATTATTATCATACACAAAAACAAACTAATTCTATGTTTGATAATTTATTTATCAAGAGCGTCATATTCAAGTTTGGGGTGAGATGAAAAGATTATTTAAAAAATAAAAAACTTTCCTATTGTGCATATCATTTGAATTTAAATATAAAAAATTAAAAACTAAAAACCCTAATTTGAATCTTTTCTTTTTTTCTTTTTTGCATTTGGGTGGAGCTTCAATCAAAATAAAATTAAATAACATTCAAAATTCACTAACCATTCAGTTTTGGAATCAACTACTTTATAAATGTCAATAATTGAAATTGAAATTATTTGGCAATTAGCAGGTTGCCTGTGCTATAAACTTTGATTGTATGTCACGTGCACACCCACTGTTATCTATAAAAGTATGAATGGAAAACATTTGATCTCCAAAATGCCCCTACATATTTTAATTTTTAAAAAATATAATTAAAGATAATTTAGTCTTAATAGATAAGTTGAGACCACATTATGTTTATTTTCATATTTTAATTAGAAATTTATTCTTTAATAATGAGATAACTTTTAATTTTATTGAATAACTTAATCCTATTTTAATTGGTAATTTTTAATTTTATTATGATTAGGAATATAATTTAATAAAAATATATAATTTAATAAATATTGGGATAGTTAATATTGGGACCATACCTTAATTAAAATATAATATAATAATATAAAATATTTTGAAGATGTTTAATAGATTAATACCTACGTATTAGTACACTAGAGAACGAAAAAATAAAAAATAAAAATCTTTTGAGTCATTTATATTAATCCTAATTGTTAAATTATACAAGAATCAGAAAAAAAATTATTAGTTGATTATAAATTATTTATTTTAAGATAAATCATTAAGAAATATTAAATATCAATTAACTAAATAAGAATATTAAATCAATTAGGAATCCTAATATTAATCTAATTAATTTAAAATTTCATTATAAATAGGTCTTTTAAAGCTAATCGAGAGAAAATAAACTTTGAGAGAAAGCAAACGTTACCTCTTGAGGATAAGAGGGTACAACAGTCCCAGTAGAATGATACTGTGATTTTTTCGAAATAGTTGAAATTTTCAGTTAATAAATTTTAATAATGTAAATGTATTTTATCTCTTGAAATTCTAATGAATTGACAATTTTTGATTTGTTTTATTTTATTTTATTAATTGTTTTTCTTCTTTAATTTTTCATATTATAAATTTATTATCGTAATTGTATTTCAATTTTTCACGATTTTTACTGTTTTGCTTGCTACACTAATTTTCGAAAATTTGTGCATTTATAGAAACTTTTTGGAGGTACTAATTATTTTACTCCTAATATTCTAATTAAATTTTATAGTTTAGTAATAAATATAATTTTATTAGTTTTATAATTTAAATTAATTTAGTTG
>CANUEX010220850.1:0-16149 GCA_948099535.1 Jatropha multifida | reverse complement strand
TGGCGACGCGACGCCGCAGTTCGCGGGCTATAACCGCGCCATGCAAGCGCGCCGTTCCATTGGTTCGCTGGCGAAACCGGCGACCTATCTGACGGCGCTGAGCCAGCCAAATGTGTATCGCCTCAATACCTGGATTGCCGATGCGCCGATCTCTTTGCGGTTGTCGAACGGCCAGGTCTGGGCACCACAGAACGATGATCGCCGTTTCAGTGGTCAGGTTATGCTGGTGGATGCGCTGACACGTTCAATGAACGTGCCGACGGTTAATCTCGGGATGGCGGTTGGTCTGCCTGCGGTAACGGATACCTGGCTGAAACTGGGCGCGCCAAAAGATCAGCTCACCGGCATGCCGTCAATGCTGCTCGGTGCGCTGAACCTGACGCCGATTGAAGTGGCGCAGGCGTTCCAGACTATCGCCAGCGGCGGTAACCGCGCGCAGCTTTCCGCACTGCGTTCAGTGATTGCTGAAGACGGTACGGTGCTGTATCAGAGCTTCCCGCAGGCCGAACGTGCGGTGCCGGCGCAGGCGGCGTACATGACGCTGTGGACCATGCAACAGGTGGTTCAGCGCGGTACGGGACGTCAGTTGGGCGCGAAATATCCGGGTCTGCATCTGGCCGGGAAAACCGGTACTACTAACAATAACGTCGATACCTGGTTTGCCGGTATCGACGGGCGTGAAGTGACCATCACCTGGGTGGGGCGCGATAATAACCAGCCGACGAAGCTGTATGGTGCAAGCGGCGCGATGGCGATTTATCAGCGTTATCTGGAAAACCAGTCGCCGATCCCGCTGGATCTGACGCCGCCGGAAGACATCACCACAATGGGCGTCGACGACATGGGCAACTTTGTCTGCGGCGGTGGCGGTTCGCGTTCACTGCCGGTCTGGACAACCAGCCCGGAAACGCTGTGCCAGCAGAATCAGGTGCAGCCGCAAACCGGCAACCCGTTTGATCAGTCAACGCAGCCGCAGCAGCAGCCGCAACAACAGCAACCTCAGCAACAGCCACAGCAAGAGCAGAAAAGCGATGGCGTCGCAGGTTGGATCAAAGAGATGTTTGGCAGTAATTAACCCTGAAAACCCCGGTCGCAAAGCCGGGGTTTTTTCTTTTTTTCGCTATCGCAAACATTCAGATAACGACCTCTTAAACACCTTTTAACCCCACGTTTTTTATCTGGTTATTTCTTAATCCCTCAGGCGCTCTCGCGCGGCTTACTGCTTGCTATGCGTACAACGCTTCGCATATTATGCTGCGGTCATAATAATAATTATCGTTTACGTTATCGTTCACTCATTGATTCAGAGATAAACCAATGGCGCGTCCAAAAACTGCTCAGCCAGTCAACACTACGCTGCGTAAAATCGCAGTTGTAGTAGCCACAGCGGTTAGCGGCATGTCTGTTTATGCACAGGCTGCAACAACCCAGAATGAAGAAACCATCACCGTAACCACAGCGCCAGCTGCGCAAGAAAACGCGTGGGGTCCGGCGGCTACCATCGCGGCGAAACATACCGCCACAGCAACCAAAACGGATATGCCGCTGGAGAAAACCCCCCAGTCTATTTCCGTGGTGACCAGCGAAGAGATCGCGCTGCATCAGCCGAAATCCGTAAAAGAAGCCCTCAGCTATACACCGGGCGTTGCGGTGGGGACGCGTGGTGCATCCAACACCTACGACTACCTGATTATTCGTGGTTTCGCCGCGGATGGTCAGAGCCAGAACAACTACCTCGACGGTCTGAAGATGCAGGGCAACTTCTACAATGACGCGGTAATTGATCCTTACATGATTGAGCGCGCCGAAATCCTGCGCGGCCCAACCTCGGTGCTCTACGGAAAAAGCAGCCCCGGCGGCCTGTTGAATATGGTCAGCAAGCGCCCAACCACCACGCCACTGTATGAAATACAGTTCAAGGCAGGCACAGACAACCTGTTCCAGACCGGGTTTGATTTCAGCGATGCGCTGGATGATGACGGCGTATTCTCTTATCGCTTAACCGGTCTTGCGCGTTCGGCGAATGCACAGCAGGAAGACAAAAAAGAGCAGCGCTACACCGTTGCGCCATCCTTTACCTGGCGCCCGGATGACAAAACGAATTTCACGTTCCTCTCTTACTTCCAGAACGAGCCGGAAACCGGCTATTACGGCTGGTTGCCGAAAGAGGGAACGGTTCAACCGCTGCCGAATGGTTCGCGTCTGCCGACTGACTTCAACGAAGGCGCGAAGAACAACACCTATTCCCGTAACCAGAAAATGGTGGGTTATAGCTTCGAACATGCATTCGATGACACCTTCACCGTGCGCCAGAACATGCGTTACGCCGAGAACAAAACGTCGCAAAACAGCGTTTACGGTTATGGAATGTGTTCTGATCCGCTCTATTCAAGCGCTCCGGCGAGCAGCCCATGTGCAGGCATTGCGCAATCTGAGTGGGGCCATTACCTGACGCGTCAGTATGTGATCGATCACGAGAAGTTGCAGAACTTCTCCGTCGATACGCAACTGCAAAGCAAATTTACTACCGGTTCAGTGGATCACATTCTGCTGACCGGCGTCGATTACATGCGTATGCGTAACGACATTAATTCATGGTTTGGCTATGCAGGCTCTGTCGCTCCGTCTGATATCTACGATCTTGATCGCGGTGATTTCGATTTCGGTGCTCGCCCGACGCCTTCTGGCGCTTACCAGATCCTGAACCGCCAGCAACAAACGGGCCTTTACGCACAGGATCAGGCGCAGTGGGATAAGGTGCTGGTTACGCTGGGCGGCCGTTATGACTGGGCTAAACAGAGCGCATTCAACCGCACCACCAATATCACTGCGGAACGTGACGACAAGCAGTTTACCTGGCGTGGTGGTGTTAACTACCTGTTCGACAATGGCGTAACGCCATACTTTAGCTATAGCGAGTCGTTTGAACCGGCATCGACCACCGGGGCGAGCGGCGCTATTTTTGCACCGTCCAAAGGCAAGCAGTACGAAGCAGGCGTGAAATACAGCCCGAAAGATCGTCCGATTGTCGTGACCGGTGCCGTTTATCAGCTCACCAAGAGCAACAACCTGATGGCCGATCCAAACGGTTCTTTCTGGTCTGTTGAAGGCGGTGAAATTCGCGCGCGCGGCGTGGAAATCGAAGCCAAAGCGGCGCTGTCAGCGAATATCAACGTGGTGAGTTCGTATACCTACACCCAGGCTGAATACACCACTGATACCAACTACAAAGGCAACACTCCGGCGCAAGTGCCTAAACATATGGCGTCACTGTGGGGTGACTACACCTTCTACGACGGAGCTTTGTCTGGTCTGACATTAGGCACCGGCGCACGTCTCACCGGTTCAAGCTATGGCGATCCGGCGAACTCCTTTAAGGTGGGCAGCTACACGGTTGTCGATGCGCTGGTGCGTTACGATCTGGCGCGTGTTGGCCTGGCGGGTTCCAACGTCGCGCTTCACGTGAATAACCTGCTCGATCGTGAATACGTTGCCAGTTGCTTCAACACGTACGGCTGCTTCTGGGGCGCAGAACGTCAGGTGGTGGCGACCGCAACCTTCCGCTTCTAATCTCTCTTCGGGTACGGTTCGCCGTGCCCTTTTATAAGTTGGCAATCATGCAGGAAAACAGAGCGCTTCCCGATACTACCTTTCAACTGACCGATGTTGCTTTTAGCGTGCCGGGACGTACGCTGCTGCATCCTCTCTCCCTGACATTCCCGGTGGGGAAAGTCACTGGCCTGATTGGCCATAATGGCTCAGGCAAATCCACGCTGCTGAAAATGCTCGGCCGTCATCAGCCGCCTTCTGCGGGCGACATTCTGCTCGACGGGCAGCCGCTGGAGAGCTGGAACAGCAAGGCGTTTGCCCGCAAAGTGGCTTATCTGCCGCAGCAGTTGCCGCAGGCGGAAGGGATGACGGTGCGTGAGCTGGTGGCGATTGGCCGTTATCCGTGGCACGGTGCGCTGGGGCGTTTTGGCGTGGCCGACAGAGAAAAAGTGGAAGAGGCGATAGCGCTGGTCGGGCTAAAGCCGCTGGCGCACCGGCTGGTGGATAGTCTCTCCGGCGGCGAGCGTCAGCGGGCGTGGATTGCGATGCTTGTGGCGCAGGACAGCCGCTGCCTGTTGCTGGATGAACCGACCTCGGCGCTGGATATCGCGCATCAGGTTGATGTGCTGGCGCTGGTGCATCGCTTAAGCCAGCAACGCGGGCTGACGGTGATTGCCGTGCTGCACGATATCAATATGGCGGCGCGTTATTGCGACTATCTGGTGGCGCTGCGCGGCGGTGAAATGATCGCCGAAGGCACACCGGACGCGCTGATGCGTGCTGATACGCTTGAACATATTTACGGTATCCCGATGGGGATCCTGCCGCATCCGGCGGGTGCGGCGCCGGTGAGTTTTGTCTACTGATGGCCGATCTACACTCGATTAGCCGTCGTCGCTTACTGACGGCGATGGCGCTTTCTCCGCTGCTGTGGCATCTACGCAGCGCTCGCGCGGCAACCGTTGATCCGTACCGTATTGTGGCGCTGGAATGGCTGCCTGTGGAACTGCTGTTGGCGCTGGGCATTACGCCGTATGGCGTTGCCGATGTACATAATTACAACATCTGGGTTAACGAACCGTCGCTGCCCGCTTCGGTAATTGACGTTGGTTTGCGTACCGAACCGAACCTCGAATTACTCACGCAGATGAAACCCTCGCTGCTGGTCTGGTCGGCGGGTTACGGCCCGGATGAGGCCAAACTGGCGAAGATCGCACCGGGGCGCGGTTTTACTTTCAGCGACGGTAAACAACCGCTGGCGCTGGCCCGACGTTCGCTGAACGAAATGGCGCAAATGCTGAATCGGGAAGCCGCAGCCAAAAAACATCTCGATCAGTTTGATGCGTTAATTGATGGGACAAAACCGCATTTCGCCCGGCGCGGCGATCGTCCGTTATTGATGATTACCCTGCTCGATCCGCGCCATGTGCTGGTGTTTGCCGAGAACTGCCTGTTCCAGGCGGTGCTCGATCAACTGGGTGTGCGCAATGCCTGGCAGGGGGAAACCACCTTCTGGGGCAGCGTGACGGTCGGTATCGACAGGCTGGCAGCGTACAAAGATGTGGATGTGCTCTGTTTCGATCACGGTAATGAGCAGGATATGCGCAAGCTGATGGCGACGCCGCTGTGGCAGGCGATGCCGTTTGTCCGGTCTGGCCGATTCCAGCGCGTTCCGGCAGTCTGGTTCTATGGCGCGACACTGTCGGCGATGCACTTCACCCGCGTGCTGGATAACGCGCTGGGAGGCCGGACATGAGTCAGAGTATTGCACGTTTCCCTGCCTTCTTGCTGGCGTTGCTGTTTGTTGCCGCCGCCTGGCTGACCTGGAGCAACTTAAACGTTGCGCTGCCGTGCGTGCAGTGGGGGCAGGCGTTTCGTGCGCCGGATATGAATCTGATCGATCAGATGCTGTTCCATTACAGCCTGTTGCCGCGTCTGGCCGTCTCGCTGCTGGTAGGCGCGGGGCTTGGGCTGGTTGGCGTGTTGTTCCAGCAGGTATTGCGTAACCCGCTGGCCGAACCGACCACGCTGGGCGTGGCGACCGGCGCGCAGTTGGGCATCACGATTACCACGCTGTGGACAATTCCAGGCGTGCTGGCCTCGCAGTTTGCGGCGTTGATCGGCGCAGGCGCCGTTGGCGCGCTGGTATTTGGTGTGGCGTGGGGAAAACGGTTGTCGCCGGTGACGCTGATCCTCGCCGGTCTGGTGGTCAGCCTCTATTGCGGCGCGATCAACCAGTTGCTGGTGCTGTTTCACCACGATCAATTGCAAAGCATGTTTTTGTGGAGCACCGGAACGCTGACGCAAACCGACTGGAGCGTGGTGCAACGTTTGTGGCCGCAGTTAGCTGGCTGCGCCGTGCTGACGTTGCTGTTGCTGCGCCCGCTCACGCTGATGGGGCTGGATGATGGCGTTGCGCGCAATCTGGGGCTTGCGCTGTCGATGGCGCGCCTGGCCGCGCTGACGCTGGCGATTGTCCTGAGTGCGTTGCTGGTGAATGCGGTGGGGATCATCGGATTTATCGGCCTGTTCGCGCCGCTACTGGCAAAAATGCTTGGCGCACGTCGTCTGCTGGCGCGTCTGCTGTTAGCGCCGCTGATTGGCGCGCTGATCCTCTGGCTCTCCGACCAGATCATCTGGTGGTTGACGCGGGTGTGGATGGAAGTCTCCACCGGTTCGATCACCGCGCTGATTGGCGCTCCGTTGCTGCTGTGGCTGTTGCCGCGTCTGCGGAGTATGAATACCCCCGCCATGGATGCCGGGGACAATGTCGCGGCTGAACGTCAGCAGGTGCCGTGGTTTGTGCTGTGCGGGCTGGTAGTGCTGTTGCTGGCGATGTGGGCCGCGCTGGCTTTTGGCCGCGATGCGCAGGGCTGGCACTGGGCCAGCGGCACGCTGTTGCAGGAGTTGCTGCCGTGGCGCTGGCCGCGCATTGTTGCCGCGCTGACCGCCGGGGTGATGCTGGCTGTCGCGGGTTGCATCATTCAACGTCTGACCGGTAACCCGATGGCCAGCCCGGAAGTGCTGGGGATCAGCTCTGGCGCCGCCTTTGGCGTGGTACTGATGCTGTTCTTCGTGCCCGGCAACGCGTTTGGCTGGCTGATGCCCGCCGGGAGCCTTGGCGCGGCGCTGACGCTGCTGATCATTATGATCGCTGCCGGGCGCGGCGGATTCTCGCCGCACCGCATGCTGCTGGCGGGGATGGCGCTCAGTACCGCCTTCACTATGTTGCTGATGATGCTGCAGGCCAGCGGGGATCCGCGTATGGCGGCGATCCTGACGTGGATTTCCGGCAGTACGTATAACGCCTCGGGCGAGCTGGTGCTACGTAGTGGCGTGATGATGGTGATCCTGCTGGCATTGACACCGTTTTGCCGTCGCTGGCTGATGATTTTACCGCTCGGCGGCGATACGGCGCGTGCGGTTGGCCTGGCGCTGACATCTTCACGCATCGTGCTGTTGCTGCTGGCTGCAGCATTGACGGCTACCGCGACGATGACCATCGGTCCGTTGAGCTTTGTGGGGCTGATGGCGCCGCATATTGCGCGGATGATGGGGTTCCGTCGTACGATGCCGCATATTGTTATTTCGGCGCTGGTCGGGGGAATATTGCTGGTGTTTGCTGACTGGTGCGGGCGGATGCTGATGTTTCCGTTCCAGATCCCGGCGGGATTGCTGTCGACGTTTATCGGCGCGCCGTACTTTATCTATTTGCTGAGAAAGCAGAGCCGCTAATTTTTTCCCTCTCCCCACCGGGGAGAGGGCTGTGCCTTATCCGGCAAAAAACATTACAGCTTCGCGAAAACGCGACGTGCGGCATCGATAGTGTTATCGATATCCTCTTCACTGTGTGCCACGGACATAAAGCCCGCCTCAAACGCTGACGGCGCAAGATAAACGCCTTCTTCCAGCATCAGATGGAAGAAACGCTTAAAGCGTTCAACGTCGCACTTCACCACATCCTGATAGCAGGTCACGGCTGGCGCATCGGTAAAGAACAGGCCGAACATACCGCCTACGTGGTTGACGACCAGCGGAATGCCTGCCTGCTGCGCTGCTTCCAGCAGACCGTCGGCCAGCTGCGTGGTCAGCTCGGTTAGCGTGGAGTGAACGCCCGGCTGCGCCACTTCAGTCAGGCAGGCATAGCCCGCAGCCATCGCAATCGGGTTGCCAGAGAGTGTGCCAGCCTGATAGACCGGGCCGGTCGGCGCCAGTACGTCCATCACCTCACGGCGCCCGCCAAACGCGCCTACCGGCATGCCGCCGCCGATAATTTTGCCCAGACAGGTCAGATCCGGCTCGACGCCGTAATAAGCCTGCGCACCTGCCAGCGCAACGCGGAAGCCGGTCATCACTTCGTCAATGATCAACAGCGCGCCGAATTCGTCACACAGCGCGCGCAGGCCCGGCAGGAATTCCGGCTGCGGCGGTACGCAGTTCATGTTGCCGGCAACCGGTTCAACGATGATACAGGCGATATCCTGCGGATACTGTTCGAAGGCCGCGCGAACGGAATCGAGATCGTTATAGGTGCAGGTCAGCGTGTGTTTGGCGAAATCAGCCGGAACGCCCGGTGAGTTCGGTTGGCCTAAGGTCAACGCGCCGGAACCAGCTTTCACCAGCAGGCAGTCGGCGCGGCCGTGGTAGCAACCTTCGAATTTGATGATTTTGTCGCGGCCGGTAAAGCCGCGCGCCAGGCGGATGGCGCTCATGGTGGCTTCCGTACCGGAGTTCACCATGCGTACCATATCCATGGTGGGTACCAGTTCGGTCACCAGCGCGGCCATTTTGACTTCCATCTCCGTTGGTGCACCAAAGCTCAGCCCGCGGCTGGCCGCCTCAATAACGGCGTTGCGAATGGCCGGGTGGTTGTGCCCCAGCACCATAGGCCCCCAGGAACCGACGTAATCGATATAGGCTTTACCATCGGCGTCATACAAATAAGCACCGTCAGCACGCTCGATAAACAGCGGCGTACCACCGACGCCGGTAAAGGCGCGTACCGGTGAATTGACACCGCCGGGGATCAGTTCGCGCGCTGCGTTATAGAGTTCTTCAGACTTACTCATCTTTCATTCCTGGTTCGTGGAAAATTCAATGCCGGTCATTCTATGTGATTACACGAATGTTATGAAAGTTTTGCCCTGGTGAAACGACATATTTTGCAGGACATTCCCCCGCGACGCGGCGGCAGTCGCTGGTTACAATACCTCTTTTGTATGACCTATAGAAAATAAGATGCAAGCAGAGACTCCCTCATTCGAACAACAACAGGTTGAGCAACGCCGCCGACGGAATATCGTGCGTCAGATGCTGCAACGCGATAAAACGCCGCTGGCAATTTTAGTGGTGGCTGCAATAGCCGGTGCGCTGACGGGTTTGGTTGGCGTGGCGTTTGAGAAAGCGGTCAACGCGGTGTTGAACGCGCGTATCGGCGCACTGGGACAGGTGGCGAACAGCGCGCTGGTCTGGCCGCTGGCGTTTATCGGTTCGGCGTGTCTGGCGATGATTGGCTACTGGCTGGTGCGGCGCTTTGCGCCAGAGGCGGGCGGTTCCGGTATCCCTGAAATTGAAGGCGCACTGGAAGAACTCCGCCCGGTGCGCTGGTGGCGCGTACTGCCGGTGAAATTCATCGGCGGCATGGGAACGCTGGGGGCGGGTATGGTGCTGGGGCGTGAAGGGCCGACGGTGCAGATCGGCGGCAATATCGGGCGAATGGTGGGCGATCTGTTTCGCCTGCGCAGCAGTGAAGCCCGCCATACGCTGCTGGCGACCGGTGCAGCCGCCGGGCTTTCAGCGGCATTTAACGCGCCGCTGGCGGGGATCCTGTTCATCATTGAAGAGATGCGCTCACAGTTTCACTACAACCTGATCTCAATTAAAGCGGTGTTTACCGGCGTGATTATGTCGAGCATTGTGTTCCGGTTGTTTAACGGCGAGGCGGCGGTGATCGATGTCGGCAAACTCAGCAATGCGCCAGTGAACACGCTGTGGCTCTATCTGCTGCTGGGAATGGTGTTTGGTTGTGTCGGCCCACTGTTTAATGCGTTAGTGCTGCGTACCCAGGATCTGTTTCAGCGACTTCACGGCGGGCACACCGGGAAGTGGGTGCTGATTGGCGGCATCGTTGGCGGCGCATGCGGCGTTTTAGGACTGGTTGCGCCAGCGCTCTCCGGCGGCGGTTTTGCTCTCATCCCGATAGCGACGGCGGGCAATTATACCGTGGGCATGCTGTTGTTCATTTTCCTTGCCCGCGTTGTTACCACCTTGCTCTGTTTTAGTTCCGGTGCGCCGGGCGGAATTTTCGCGCCGATGCTGGCGCTGGGGACGGTCCTTGGAATGGCGTTCGGCAGTGCGAGCGCTATTCTCTTCCCGCATTATCAGTTAGATGCCGGGACGTTTGCCATTGCCGGAATGGGGGCGTTGCTGGCGGCGTCGTTACGCGCGCCGTTGACCGGGATCGTGCTGGTTCTGGAAATGACAGACAATTATCAGCTTATATTGCCAATGATCATTACCTGCCTTGGTGCGACACTGTTAGCGCAGTTTCTTGGCGGTAAACCGCTCTATTCCGCTATTCTGGCACGTACGCTTGCCAGGCAATCTGCCAGCGAGGATCGTCATATGGAGCGGGAGAATACTTGAACGATTTAGTTGCATACTGGATAATAGCCGAAAAGATCGGGTTAATATTTGCCCAGATCGCAGTATCAATTGGGAGCAAGACATGAGTGATGACGTAGCGCTGCCGCTGGAGTTTACCGACGCAGCAGCCAACAAAGTAAAGAACCTGATTGCGGACGAAGATAACCCGAATCTGAAGCTGCGTGTCTACATCACCGGTGGTGGTTGCAGCGGCTTCCAGTACGGTTTTACCTTTGACGATCAAATCAACGATGGTGATATGACCATTGAGAAACAGGGCGTTGGCCTGGTGGTTGATCCGATGAGCCTGCAATATCTGGTAGGCGGCTCGGTAGATTATACCGAAGGCCTGGAAGGTTCCCGCTTCGTGGTAACTAACCCGAATGCGACCAGCACCTGCGGTTGTGGTTCCTCTTTCAGCATCTGAGAACCGTTTGCTGCCTGTAAAAAAGCCGCGTTTATCGACGCGGCTTTTTTGTTTTCACCGATTCTGATGTGCTTATCGTTGGCTATGAGCATTAGTATAATGTCGCATCATGCTAATTAATGTCATGGATATAAACTGTTTTTATTTTTGCTATAGAAATATAAAAATTAATTTTAACGATATAATTTTCTTAATTTCAAAGTGGCAGTGATTATTTCAGCGACAACTTTTTGAGAAGTGTTAGTATCTGCTTTTGTTATCCACAGGCAAATCCGCGATAGTAACATTTAACCAGGAAGGAACTTTAGTGAGGCATGGATGCATAATTGTCTTCAAAATATTAATATAGCACTGCTAAATAAATTCAACATACTAAACAAACTGCTGATAGAATGCGTGCCTGACAATAAGAATATTGACATTACGTTTAGCGTATTTAAGCATTACGATGCGCTTTTGCAAATCACCAGCGCGCAGCCTGTTGATCTCATTATTCTCGACCTCAGTACATGGTTTACAATCATCAGCAATACAAGTCAGAGTTTACGGCAAACAACAGACGATGCGCTTGCCTCTGGCTGCAAGGTCCTGTTGATTCTGCTGGAAGCCGATGCGCATATCATTGACCAACTGGTAAAGATGAATGTTGATGCAATTATTAGCATGAGCGATAGTTCGGCTGAACTAAAACGGGCAATTGAGCACGTATTAAATCCGGAAATACAGCAGAAATATATTTCAGCGTATATTACGCAGCAATTGTATAGCGGTAAATATGAGAGGTTGTCAAAGAAAGAGTGGGAAGTGATAAAAATGTTCTCTGAGGGATACAGCCTACTTGAGATTGCCGAAAAGCGTTGTCGGGCGATAAGTACCGTTGCTACCCAAAAAATGAATGCAATGAAAAAACTGAATTTGCGTAATAATGGCGAACTAATTAAATATTTTTATATTCACAGCCTGCTTTGAAATACAGGCCGATCATCAACAGCAGAACAATCTGCACCTGAGGCGCTAATCCGGGTTGCCGATTAGCGCCCGGAATCATCCAGTGCAAAGGTCGGTAACTTCAGATGCCAGCGAATTGCTGCCAGGCGAATAACCAGCGTCACCACCATGCCCAGCATACTGGCGGTTTCCAGCGGCACAGCAAAGAAGTAAAACGCTGTGGCGTGAACAATCCCCCCGGCGATACAGGCCGTCGCGTAAATTTCGGTGCGCAGGATCATCGGCACTTCGCGCGCCAGTACATCGCGAATGATCCCGCCGCCGACGCCGGTCAATACGCCCATACAGATAGCGATAAGCGGCCCGGTTTCGGCGATAAACGCTTTGTTGACGCCGATACCGACAAAAACCGCTAATCCCACCGCATCCAGTACCGGCAGGATCCATTTGGGCAAACGCCGGGGCTGACGTACCAGCACAATCGTCAGCATGCAGGTCACCATGGCGACGACGAGATCGGTTGGATCTTTCACCCAGAATACTGGCCCGTGCGCCAACGCCATATCGCGGATGGTCCCGCCGCCGACGGCTGTCACGACGCCAAGTACCAGCACGCCGAAAGGGTCCATACGCAATTTCCCGGCCAGCAAAACGCCCGAGATCGCAAATACGGCGGTGCCAATAATATCCAGCCAGTAAACCAGCATGGTTGATTCCCCAGTTATTTCACCTGCGCAAGGGCAGTACAGAGTTGTTGAGCGGCGAGGATAATACGCGGGCTTGCCCGTTCAAACCAGTCACCGTGCAGAGAAATAATCGGTACA
Source organism: Jatropha multifida (assembly GCA_948099535.1). NCBI lineage: Eukaryota > Viridiplantae > Streptophyta > Magnoliopsida > Malpighiales > Euphorbiaceae > Jatropha > Jatropha multifida. Next base: position 3,756 of record CANUEX010220850.1, on the reverse strand, counting down.
TTCAGCTGTTTTTGCCAGAACTGTTCAATTTTGGGGATTTCGTCCGCTTCTCCTGCCACAACAATCGCCTGCGGCTGCCGCGCAAGCACCTGTTCACGGCTTACCTGCGGCCACGGCACGCGGCTGGCGGCGAAAATATTTTCCCCGCCGCAAAGCTCCAGAACCTCGTTCTGAATTGACCCTTTTCCACTGGTAAACAGCGGTTGCGCGCCAAATTGCAGAAAGACCCGTTTTTTGGGCCGGCTGGCATAGCGGGATTTTAGCGTCTGGTATTCGGCAAGCAGATGTTGAGCCGCTTGTTCAGCCTGTTGCGGTCTTGGGCTGTAGGGAGCCAGTTTATGCAGCGTATCCGCCACCTGCTCAATGGTAATGCTATCCACCCACATTACGGTGATACCGAACTGTTTTAGCTGGTTGACCTGACGCTCCGTATTGCCGCCGCGCCATGCCAGTACCAAATCGGGCTTTAGTGCGACAATGCGTTCGAGGTTGATGCCTTGCCAACTGGCAACCTGCTCAATTTTTGCCGCTGCGGGCGGGTAATCAGAATAGCTGCTGACGGCAACGGGAGTGATGCCTGCGGCAAATGCCAGTTCTGTATTGGCCGGGGAGAGGGAGATGACGCGCGGCGCGGCGAACAACCACGCCGGCATCAGAACAAGCAGGGCGGCAAGCACCCTGAAAAAATGATTAACCACGAGCCAGTTTCTGCACCAGAGTTTCAACCATCAGGCTGGACTGCTTCGCCGCCACGGCCAGGAACTCATCAAAGCTGAGGTGGGACTGCTGATCGGCAACGTCTGAGATGGCGCGAACAACAACAAACGGAATGCCATAGTTGTGGCAAACGTGAGCAATGGCGGTGGCTTCCATTTCTACGGCAATCGCCTGCGGGAAGTTGTGACGGATTTTCGCCAGGCCAACAGAGCCATTAATAAAGGCATCGCCGCTGACAATCAGCCCGCGCACAGCATGCAGATCCAGTTCATTAATGCAGGCTTCTGCCGCCGCAATCAGTTTGCCATCGGCTTTAAACCCGGCCGGGCAGCCAGGAAGCTGGCCATACTCATAACCGAATGCGGTGACATCGGCATCGTGATAACGCGCTTCGTCAGACACCACGATATCGCCCACTTTCAGCGTCGGTGCAAGGCCACCAGCGGAACCGGTATTGATAATCACGTCCGGCTGGCAACGCTCCAGCAGCAGGGTCGCGCCCATCGCCGCGGCAACTTTACCAATGCCTGATTTCAGCAGCGCGACGTCTGTACCATTCAGCGTACCGGTGTAGATTTCGCTGCCGCCAACGTTGAGCGTTTGACGGTTTTCGATTTTGTCACGCAGCAGCGTAACTTCTTCTTCCATTGCACCAATAATGCCAATTTTCATGGAGATACTCGCTAATGTGATAGGACAGAATTACGTTTCCAGGGCATAGTCTATCATGGCATACAGGATTGTAATGATATCCCGTGACGCTTCGCACAGGAGAGGAAATGGCAGAGATCGATTTTCGCAACAAGATAAACTGGCGCCGCCGCTATCGTTCGCCGCAGGGCGTGAAAACCGAACGTGAAATTCTGCGTATTTTTGAAAGCGATCGCGGGCGGATCATCAACTCTCCCGCTATCCGGCGTTTGCAGCAAAAAACTCAGGTTTTCCCGCTGGAGCGAAATGCGGCGGTTCGTACGCGGTTGACGCACTCGCTGGAAGTACAGCAAGTGGGGCGCTATATCGCCAAAGAGATCCTCAGCCGTTTGAAAGAGCAGCGCCTGCTGGAAACTTATGGCCTGGATGAACTGACCGGGCCCTTCGAGAGCATCGTCGAAATGGCCTGTCTGATGCACGATATCGGCAACCCGCCATTCGGTCATTTTGGCGAAGCGGCCATTAATGACTGGTTCCGTCAGCGTTTATCACCGGATGACGCTGTCGGACAGCCATCATCCGACGATCGCTGCGAAGTGGTGGCATTACGTCTGCGCGAAGGGGAAGATGAACTTAACGCGCTGCGCTGCAAGGTTCGTCACGATTTAAGCCATTTTGAAGGTAATGCGCAGGGTATTCGTCTGGTGCATACATTAATGCGCATGAATCTGACCTGGGCACAGGTTGGCTGTATTTTAAAATATACCCGTCCGGCGTGGTGGGTTGGAGAACCGCCGGCTTCGCACAGCTATTTAATGAAAAAACCGGGTTATTATTTTTCCGAGGAAGCGTATGTTGCGCGCTTACGTAAAGAATTAGATCTCGATATTTACAGCCGCTTCCCTTTGACGTGGATAATGGAGGCTGCCGACGATATCTCTTATTGTGTCGCCGATCTGGAAGATGCCGTTGAGAAACGTATTTTCACTGCTGAGCAACTTTATCAGCATCTTTATGATGCCTGGGGCGAGCATGAAAAAGGATCGCTGTTTGCTCAGGTTGTCGAAAATGCGTGGGACAAATCCCGTGTTAATTCTATGAGCCGCAGCGCAGAAGATCAGTTCTTCATGTATTTGCGGGTGAACACGCTGAATAAACTGGTGCCCTACGCCGCACAACGATTTATTGATAATCTGCCGCAGATTTTCAGCGGAGAATTCAACCATGCTTTGCTGGAAGATGATAGCGACTTCAGTCAGCTACTTGAATTATATAAAAATGTCGCCATTAAACAGGTGTTCAGCCACCCGGACGTCGAGCAACTGGAATTACAGGGTTATCGCGTGATTAGCGGGCTGCTGGAAATTTACCGCCCGTTGTTGCAATTATCACTGGCGGATTTTACCGAGCTGGTGGAAAAAGAACGTTTGCGTCGTTTCCCGATTGAATCGCGCCTGTTTCATAAACTTTCGACGCGCCACCGGCTCGCGTATGTCGAGGCGGTCAGCAAATTATCGCCCGATGCTTTGGCGTATCCGGTGCTGGAGTATTATCACCGTTGTCGATTAATCCAGGACTATATTAGCGGTATGACAGATCTATATTCATGGGATGAATATAGACGGATGATGGCCGTGGAATAACGTGTTTGAATTGTAAAGACAGCCAATAAATTTTTACTTTTTCCAGACACTTGATTCCTGAACTTCAGGCTATAAATCGACTCTGAGTGACACATACACAGCAGTTTGCGTTAATCGGTAATGAGATTGAGAGACATGAAAAAAACCACGTTAGCAATGAGTGCATTGGCTCTGAGTTTAAGTTTAGCGCTGTCCCCTCTGTCGGCTATGGCAGCGGAAACAGCATCTTCAGCGACCACATCGCAGCAAATGCCAAGCCTCGCGCCGATGCTGGAAAAAGTTATGCCATCGGTCGTGAGTATCAATGTTGAAGGCAGCACCACGGTAAACACACCGCGTATGCCGCGCAACTTCCAGCAGTTCTTCGGTGATAATTCACCGTTCTGCCAGGATGGATCACCGTTCCAGGGCTCGCCGTTCTGCCAGGGCGGCGGCCAGGATGGTCAGGGCGGCGCCGATAGCCAGCAGCAGAAATTTATGGCGTTGGGTTCCGGAGTGATTATTGACGCAGCGAAAGGCTATGTCGTTACTAACAACCACGTCGTGGATAACGCGAATACTATCAAGGTACAACTGAGCGATGGGCGCAAATTTGACGCCAAAGTCGTGGGTAAAGATCCGCGTTCTGATATCGCGCTGATTCAAATCCAGGATCCGAAAAACCTGACGGCGATTAAGCTGGCAGATTCCGACGCGCTGCGCGTGGGTGATTATACCGTGGCAATCGGTAACCCGTTTGGCCTCG
>CANUEX010220828.1:0-49977 GCA_948099535.1 Jatropha multifida | reverse complement strand
ATCACTGACTAATTTCCACATGTTATGAGTATTTGAATGTGACTTGTTTGAAGATGCTGTTGTATGTCACGTGCTTGTGAAGTATGTCATTTATTATATTGTGAAAGCATACTGCTTGAATGTGTGGGTTTGCATTATTTATTGTTATTCACTGAGTTTAGTGAAACTCACTCCCCTTCCATAAATATTTTTCAGGAAATAAGGATATTGTTGGTCCATAAGACTCTGCTCCCTTCTTCACAGAGGATTGATCATGTTAGTATAACTCTCTAATAATATTTAGAATACTCCGCACATTTTACTCCGCAGTTAGGATGTTTAAATAAATATTGGCTTATAATAGAATTATCATGTGACTATAAATAAATTGTGGAGTGTAAATGACTATCTGGAAGACTGTATGATATGAACAGTTTGAACATATTATGACAAATAAATATTTGTATGAGAAAATATTTTTATTATATGGATATGGGCCCGAGCTGCGAATAGCATGTATTACTAATGCTGGGTCAGAATTATCAACTCTGATTGTAAAATGAAAAATGTCATAATATTGGCTTACTATTCCAACAGTCAAATGATAATAGGGATGGATTGTGATAGTTTAGGCTTACTACGGGCCTCGGGTGCCTTAAGCTTACCTAGGTCCTAGTGCCGGTCCGGCCCACGATTTTGAGTCGTGACAATATGTTATACCACTTACTGCTTGATAAAAAAGAAAAGAAAAGAAAATTTTTTTACGAAACATTTAAATTCAAAATTATTTGCAAAGGTTGTGTAAATCTTGATGGTAAGATTGATACTTCAAATGTTTTTCAATTCTATTATTTAATAGAATAATTGATAAGGAAGAGATATGCAATTTGTTCTTTCTTTTTTTTTAAAGAAAAAAAAATTAACATGCTCAATACAAGAGTCAAATTCGAAACCAATGAATGAGAAGTTGAGAACCCAAATGTTACCCATGGACCATGGTTCTTTTCAGGCAAGAAGCCCAAACCAAGCGAGAAAGAGATAAATGACCCTCCATGGACCCTTTAAATTAGGTCCAATTCAAATTGGGACCCTCACCTCTATTTCTTTTTCTCATTATAATATAATATCCACAATTCATTTTTGCCTTTTTCCCTTTGGGTATTGGAGATTTTTTTTTTTTGAAAAAAATCAAGGTATATATATATCCCTATTTTAGGGGGCTTTATATTGGCATGGAATATATTAAAAAATAAAGAATAATATACTCATGACCATTTATTATTAAATATAATCATAATTGTATTAATAATAAACAATCATGATTGTATTTTTATTAATAGCAAACAAAATTTACTTAAAATGAAATCTAGCTCTATAAATTAAACCATCTATTCGTTTTATTTTTATTAATTGTATTTAAATGAATGATATTTGATCGTGAATTATTATTTTTATTGAAATCCAATTTGAAAGTACTAATCTATTTATTTTAATCAAAATGAAGTATAAGCATAGAAGTCAAATTTGATTGTTGGGTAATCCTTGTGATGAGTTCACATTAATAAGTAAGAGTTGGCATGCCATAATAGCGCAAAAAAGAAAAAACAAGGAGGGAATTTTATTCACCACCATAATGGAATTCTACCGTTGGCATTTGGCAGAAGAAAATATCATGCAAATTGCAAAGTCAAAGCACTTGTCCAAAAAGAGGGTATTATTGAAAAACTTTTTCTAGATAAAGAAATAAATATTAATACTTTAGAAGTAGTGAGAAAAGGATCTAAGGAAGACCAGTCAACTTAGAATCCTTTCTTAAGTTTCTTTGTTACATTACATTACACCAGCAATATACATATTCTTTAATACATATATATATATATATATATATATATATAATATTAATAAGAACAAATTGATATTTAGATGTATTAATATGTTTATTGTCGATAAATTCAGAAATGAAGAATGCAATTAAACCCCGCAACATACACAAGAAGAAACGCGTTTTTAGACATTATTAGAGTCAAACTGGGAGAACAAGAATACCATCAGCAACAAAATCAAGAAGAAGAACAAGAACAAAAGCAAAGCCCACCAGTACAATCCATTAAAATTTAAACCAAAACCAAAAATCAAAGAAACAGAAAAATCAGGAAAGCACAAATCTTCTCTTTTATTTCTTTAAACAAATCAAAGAAAAGAGATACCAACCAGAATCATTTTTTTGTTTATGTAAGGAAGAAAAAAAAAAAGAAAGAAAGAAAGAAGAGGAAGATGAACTTGAGCTCCGATGCTTTGACTACTACTCTTTCCAACTCAATCCAAGCTTTGGGTCGTGGGTTTGATGTCACATCTGATATAAGGCTTTTGTACTGCAAGGGAGCACCTGGGTCCAGGTTGGTGCATATTGATGAAGAGCATACCAGGGATCTAGTCTTCTCTGATGGGGTTTTGGTGCCCAATGTTTCTGTTGATATTGATTACTCCAGAGGCCATAGGAATATTGAAAGAATTCCTGTTTGCACCTTCCATGAGGTAATTTGTTTTTATTCAATATGTTTCCTTTTAAATCATTATCTGGGAATGACTTTGTGGCGTATAGGCTTTCATTGGGTGTTTTCCATTATTAAATTTATGCCATGGGTATAAGGTGTGGTTGTGAGGATTTGTATTCCTAAATTTTTTGTTTACTTTGCTTGGATGTTCTTGGAGGCAAATATCAGTCATTGATGGATTTTCCTTTTGTCAATTGTGGGATTTGTAAAATTGCAGCAATATACTGCTCTAGTTGTTTTAGGGGCAGTTTCAATCTGGCCGAGGAAAAACAGAAGGGAATTAATATATAAAAAACGTAAATTTTTATGTTATTTTTTCAGTTCATTTATATCCTAGCACAGGCTACTGAAGTTGAGAAGTGAACGTGCGACTTGCCTAAGGAATATGCAATTTGGTTGGTCTTCAGAAAACAAACTGCTTACTATTCAGATTATTCAAATGAAATGCTTGTTTCCTTTTGTTGTGTTTTATGCGTGCAAAACAAATCTCATTTGGCAAATTAGGGATACTATTTCACACATTGAAATAAATGATGTTGAATTCCTCTGTTCCAGCTAATTACTAACTAGAACCCTAGCAGATTGTGGCATAAACTTTAACACTGCAGTATGTTGGATTTGCAATGAGAATGTATGTCTATGGTAATTTTCAGTATTAATTAGCTTTACTAGGGTAAGAGCCGAGCTGAGCCAAGATAAGCTCTGTTGAGCTTGAGCTCCGCTTATAGGTTTCTTTGAGCTTCATCTCAGCTTGTTTACAATTTATAGTTAAAAAAACTTGCACCTTTATAGGCTTGAACTCGAGGTTGAGCTTGGCTTTTTAAGCTTACCGAATGAGCTTTTTCTGAGTTGAGAGGAGTCTTGAGCAACCACAAGCGGCTTGGCTTATTTTTTGCTACCCTAGCTTTATACAGCTACTTTTAAAGAAATATTAAGAGGGCACATCAATAACTTAATCCTGGGTATTGGAAGTTTAACGTTGGTATTAGAGCTATTATTTTGAAAGGCCTTGAATATAATTTGACACCTTTAGTAGTAATTTGGCACCTTTCTACTTCAAAAAGCTCCAGCTTAACCTATGGTTTTGATAGCCCATTTAGGCTCTTCTTTGTGACCTAGGGTTTTTGTTACAATGATCAGGTTGTCCATTCAGCCGCCCATTTAAGGAACATCTTCCAATCTGTTATGCCTGGCACTTTATTACTAGCACTTTGTGCCTTCATTTCCTGCACAATGGGGTTGTCAAGAAATTAGAGATGCTAAATTATAATGTTAGACTCACACAGATGACTTAAAATTCTAGAGCAGTATTAATTCAATTTTCATTTTAGCAAGGAAGGTAGCTTTATAAGGATATGGCATCCTTGATTTAGGTTGTTGAAGGAGAAGATTGTAGTACTTGATATGTGTAATGTTGCTGCTTTTGCGTAGTGGAAATGCTGTTGAATTCTCAGCCATATCATGAAGTAGTAAAGGCCGTAAGTTCTAAGCCTGCCTTTGTATAATTCTTATCTGAAGGAATTAGATTTCCTGCTGGAAGAATAAAAGGATATGGTGCAAAGCACTTGATGGAGCATCAGTAAGGGGTGATGATGCATGGGCATTCCTGGCACAACCATCCTTGGTTAAGTTTATCAAGGACAATGGGATATTTATTGGTCAAGAAAGGTAAATTCAAGACTAGGTCAACTCCAGGTTCCTTTAAAGTGTTAATTGCATGTATTGTCTCTCCATAAATAGATCAGCTCCAAAATGCTTATGTTTAGTGAGTTCTTGGTTTATGATTATCCCTCGGTGGTTCAACTTGCTTTATGATTATCATTTATCAATGATTCTCATTAAGCTAGGCTATGTGGATGAGTTTTGAGACCCATTTTAGGGAAGCATCTGATAATTTTGCAAAGGCTTCAAGTTTGAGATTCATTTAGCTATAAAAAGTTGAACCCATCTTTACTCAGCTGTAAGAGAAACTTTTCTCATCTTTTCCAGACAAGTAAGCATGTTCTTGTTTGCATTGTTTCATGTTGGTTATATGGCTTGCTTATCTTATTTGCATCAAGGTTTTCTGGCTTTCTGCTATTTATGGCTCAATCTTTTATTATGGTGACTGTGGTGTTAAATGAAAGTTTATTGATTGAAAATTTAGATGGCAGGAAGATTCAATGAGAAATCAGGTTTATCAGGACATATTCCACTTGGAAGCTTTAATAGCATGTTCAATTTCACTGGTTCTTGGCAAGTTGATGCAGCAGCGACAAAATCCCTTGCCATGGTTGGGCATTTCATTCCCCTGTATAAGGTTCGATTAGCCAAAGTGAATTTAGTTTTGTGTGAGGAAATCAAGCATGCTGTTCCTTACTCCTGGGATCCAGCGTCTTTGGCAAGGTAAATAGAAGTATCCCAGATTCTATAATACGTAATCGTAACTTAGTCCCATGTGTATTCTCTTTTTTAATATTATGTTATTTGAATAAGAAATCATGAAAAGCCATTGTATAATCGGTGACCAAAATCATTAATATTTGAAGAGAAAATCACCTGCTTTGGAGGTGCCAAATTTTGCTGTCTTCCCATTAACGGATATTAAATAGAATGAATATGAACTGGTAAGTTTGCATGGGTTTGTGGTCCCCCATTAAATAGTGAGTTCTTGGTCTAGGAAGATGTGTGCCTATGACCTTCCTCCATATTCATGCCAAGGAACTTCAACTTGTCTGATAAGATTCCTGGAGTAACTTGAAGAGTCATCAGCTTTCTGATTAGTAGCTACCTTTTTCTTTTTCTTTGTTTTTTTCCAACTTTCAGTTTCATTGAAAGCTATGGTACCCATATTGTCACATCTGCAACAATTGGTGGAAGGGATGTTGTATATATCAGGCAGCATCAATCCTCATCTTTATTAGTGTCAGATATTGAGAGCTATGTGAAAGACATTGAAGATCAGAGGTTTCAGGACATAAAAAGTCAGTCAAGTGCTGGTCCCTTGAAATACAAGGACAAGGTTATTATCATCGCATTGCTCACTTAATTTTGTTCAATTAAGATACTCTTTTCCCTTTTCTCCCTGTTTGCATCATTGGGTTTGTACTTGATGCATTATTCTTAATTTATCTTTGCTTGATATAATACAGTTCTATTCCATTTTCCTTCTTTTTTAGTTCTCATACTTGTTCTTGGTGTTCATGCTCTTTTCTGTTTCCTCAAATAAAAAACTACATTATTTTCTGCTTTGAAATGTGTGAAATCAGTAAAATTTAAATTCATTGTTGTAGGATGTAACAGTCATTTTTAGAAGGAGAGGAGGTGATGACCTTGAGCAGAGTCATGCCAAGTGGGCAGAGACTGTGCAGTTCGCACCAGATGTCATTAACATGACATTTACACCAATTGTCTCTCTGCTGGAAGGAGTACCTGGCATAAAGCATTTAGCCCGGGCGATTGATTTATATTTGGAGTGTAAGTTATTTATCAACATTCTGTTCTCTCTATCTGTGTATATTTGAGTTATATTCAATTTGCAATATTCTGTTCTAGTCAAGGATCATGATGCTTTTTTTCTCTAGGATTCCTGGATATAAGATTTTCATTTTTCTTACAAACATGTGACCAGCATGTTAGAAAAACATTTGTTTACTTTCTTGAAATCTTTTGTTATTTTTCATAGTCATAGGCAAGTGCTTCATGCCTTTGGCTGCTTCTGCTGGCGCTACTATCCTTTAAGCAATTGATATGCGAGGAAAGTTGGAGAAGATCTAATTAAACATTGGATTATTTGCAAATATAACTACGAGCAACTTTTTAGGAATCATGTACAATTTACATCTTATACCTCTTTTATTGTTCAATTATCATTTTTTTTTCTACCAGACAAACCACCTATAGAGGATCTGCAGTATTTCTTGGACTTTCAAATTGCTCGAGTTTGGGCTCCAGAACAGAAGAACCTTCAAAGAAAGGAGCCTGTTTGCCAATCTCTTCAGTTCAGCTTGATGGGTCCCAAGCTTTATATCAGCCCAGATCAGGTACTTTTGCATAGCTGCAATACCATTGTGAATAACTTGCTCTGAAAATCAATGTTTAAAATAAAGTAATTGCAATATGCAACTCATATGTCTTGTGAAGGTATTTGTGGGAGACATCTAAGTTCGTTACTTGAATGATGATAATCCAAGTGAACGGCCCAAAAATGGAAGCTTTAACTACTGTAGGAGTTGCTATGGATAATTATGATCTGTTACAGTTATATAATATGCCAGTAATTGGCAAGTGCAATGATGGTTTTACACCTTCAAGAACTGTTTCAGGATTTGAATTTCGGTGAAATATGTGTAAATTGTGGAAAATTCTCCTTAAAACTTAATGCTGATTCTTTTTCGCTAGACCTTTTCAGCACATAGATATCCTCCATCTCTTTCAATATGGTTGTAAATCCAACTCACAACATGTATGGTATTGCAGGTGACAGTTGGCCGTAAGCCAGTTACTGGTCTTAGACTTAGCCTAGAAGGCACCAAGCAAAACAGGCTCTCCATTCATTTGCAACATCTGGTGTCTCTTCCGAAAATTCTTCATCCACATTGGGATGCCCATATGGCCATAGGAGCACCCAAGTGGAAAGGTCCTGAAGAGCAAGACAGTCGTTGGTTTGAGCCGATTAAGTGGAAGAACTTCTCTCATGTAAGCACTGCACCAATAGAGTACACTGATACTTCCATCGGAGACCTCTCTGGTGTTCACATTGTCACTGGTGCTCAGCTTGGCGTTTGGGATTTTGGAGCCAAAAATGTGTTGCACCTCAAACTCCTCTTCTCCAAAGTCCCAGGCTGTACAATCAGGCGGTCTGTATGGGACCATAGCCCCTCCAGTCCTTCACAGCAGCCTAACGGGGCATCGTCATCAATTTCAAATGAGAAAGCCTCCAGTGATAAGAAGGAAGATAGTTCAAGCCATGCCGGAAAATTGGCAAAAATAGTTGATGTGAGCGAAATGTCGAAGGGACCACAAGATATTCCAGGCCATTGGTTGGTAACAGGAGCCAAGCTTGGGGTGGACAAGGGGAGAATTGTTTTGCGTGTGAAGTACTCCTTATTGAATTATTGATAGATTGTTTCTATACTTTTAGGATTACCATTTTTCATATGTAAGCATAGTCAGGCATTCTTTGCACAGGTATTCCTGTTCCTCTGTTTTTCTGTACATTATGTTCTTTATTTATGTTGCCCCATTAGCTGATAGTCACATCACTAAAAATATCTCAGGAATTTTTCTTCTGGATTTTCTTCTTTTACATATTTGTTTGTTGAAAGAGAAGGCTTTGTTATCCAATAATAATAGACTCGTGATTTTGACCCATGAACTATTTCTCCAGAATGCTGGATTTCAATTCTGCAGATGATTTTTTAAGAACAGAATGTCCTGTTAATTTATATCCGTTGGAGTTAGTTTTCTGCATTGCGAACAACAAAGTTCACGAGGAGCTCAAGGATGGCAACAGTTATAAGCAAGCTCCATATGCATAATAGTTTCTTTGACAGAGACATTTGCATAGAGAAAAAGGGACTTATTATGGCTCTCTCAATCATTCAGTTACCATCTACCTTTGATATTTTTATGACTGAGTAATTGGATTAGACTTGCTTGAACTCGGTCTATGGACCCATGCATGGATTAAAGGTCCATGTATGGATTAAACCAATTAAAACATAGATTTTTAAAAAATTATTCTTATTTTATCCTGTTGTTTCTCAGTGAATGAATATATATATATATATCAATTTCAACAAAAGTTATTTTTCATTAGTTTGATCCATGATTAAGATCCAGATAAATAAGTATATTCATATTTCTTCTCTAAACTTGCTAAAAAAAAGATAAATAAGATAACTAGCGGGGCGGAAGCTTTTTGTTTTTCCTTTTTAGTCAACAAAAGTAGGAGGCTCGTCACTGTATATGCTTCATCATCTGTATAAGAGAACAAAATAGGCAGCTTCAAATTACATGTACTTTTTTGGACCATGCAAGAATTTCATAATTTTGGGCCTTATTGTTTTACTGCATTTCTTTAATGGAATCGATAGAGATCGATGGGAGTAATATAATCACCAATACGTGCTTTTCTTTGACATTAATCTGATCGAACAGATGCTCAATTTAGCAGCGTCCAAAACAATAAGATGAATCAGTCGCTATCAATCAACTATCGAGTAGAGACTGTATTCTTGATCATCAAAAATCGCTTCTTATATATAATTAATACATGGCTCTAGCTTAGGTGCTAGTTCATGCTAGCCATGGTACTTTGTTCTTTGAAGCCATATGTTTCCAACCTCAAGTTCACCAGCATTTTTAGTTACTTTATTATTTTTTCTATTTGCAGGAGAATCCTGAGTTTATTGAAGGAAAGGTGGATTGGAAGGGAAGACGAGCAACAAGGCACAAGCATGGAGGAACCAAGACTTCTTTCCTCATTCTTGGCATGTATCCAACTTTTATTAATTATGAGTAATATTGATTAAAGCTGTCAGAAAATTAACTTAATTGGTTCACAGGCACGTTTGGTTGCGAACAGATTGCGATTGTTGCACTTGCAGTGAACTTGGTGACATACTTCAATGGGGTGATGCATTTTGAAATAGCAGATGCAGCTAATCAGTTAACTAACTTCTTGGGTGCATGCTATTTGCTTTCTATTCTGGTGGCTTTTCTTGCAGACACTTGTATTGGTAGATGGAAAGCTGTTATAATTTCAGGATCTGTCGAGTTTCTGGTAAACATACTTTACTTAATTAATTAATGATCATTTTCATTAAAATTAAAAAATATATATAATTCTCATGCAGGGACTAGCACTACTAGCAGTTCAAGCTCACTACCCGAAGTTCACACCACCTGTTTGTAATGTCTTCGATCAAAATTCACACTGTGAGAAAGTTGGAGGTAGAAATGCTTTGCTGCTCTTTGTGTCTCTCTACTTGCTTGCTATTGGTAGTGCAGGGATCAAAGCTGCATTACCATCATATGGTGCTGATCAATTCGACGATAAAGACCCGAAAGAGGCGAGACGGATGTCTAGCTTCTTCAACTATATATTGCTAGCAATTTGTGTTGGTGGTACAACTAGTTTAACGCTACTTGTGTGGGTGCAAGATAAAAAAGGATGGGATTTTGGTTTTGGACTTAGTGCTGGTGCGATGTTCTTGGGTATGATAATCTTTGTTGCTGGATTGCCTATGTATCGTATGCAAGTTGTTCAAGGATCTAATGCTCTCATTGAAATTATACGGGTCTGCGAAAATTGTTCTCTCTTTTGAGTCCTGATCATCATTTCTCTAGCAAGAGTGTCCCAGCGCATGAGATTTTTTGCATTTTTTGCAGGTGTATGTTGCAGCTATTCGTAATCGAAAACTTCAACTTCCTGAAGATCCTTCAGAGCTTTATGAAATTAACCATGACAAGGAAGCAGAATTGCAGTTCCACACAGATACTTTCAGGTCAAATATATTCTTACACCGTTTGGCATTAAAATTAGAAGCTACTTCTCCAAAAGTTACTCTATTAGATGTTGGCTGTTTGAAACTTTTGTTTTGGAACTTTCATAAATAGACCATATCAAATTCACCTTAAAAACAAAATTTATGACCCAAACAACATTTTTAACATAGTATTTTTCTCAGTAGCAGCTCAATGGTGAATATATATTGGTGTTTAGGTTCCTAGACAAAGCGGCCATCCAAGAAACATCTACAAGACAAGATGCAAGACAGCAAGCTCCCAATCCCTGGAAACTCTGCAGGGTAACCCATGTCGAAAATGCAAAAATCTTACTTGGGATGCTACCAATCTTCTGTTGCACCATTATAATGACCCTCTGTCTAGCTCAGCTCCAAACCTTCTCTATTCAACAAGGTCTAACCATGGATACTAGGATAACCAAATCTTTTAACATCCCACCAGCTTCATTACCAATTCTCCCACTGTTATTCATGATCATCTTAATCCCAATCTACGATCAAATAGTCGTGCCATTTGCTCGTAAAATCACAGGCCATCCTACAGGCATAAGTCATCTTCAACGTATAGGTGTGGGTTTGATTCTTTCTTCTATATCTATGGCTGCAGCTGCAATAATGGAAGGAAAGAGAAAAAAAGTGGCTAGAGATAACAACATGTTAGATGCTATTCCTATAAGACAGCCATTGCCTATTAGTGTGTTTTGGCTATCAATTCAGTTTTTTGTTTTTGGTATTGCAGACATGTTTACATATGTTGGTCTTCTTGAGTTTTTCTACTCACAGGCACCAAAGGGGATTAAATCAATTTCTACTTGCTTCCTTTGGAGTTCTATGGCACTTGGATATTTTGTCAGTACTATTTTGGTTAAGATAGTTAATAGTGCGACTGAAGGAATCACTAAGAGCAGAGGGTGGTTAGCAGGCAATAACATTAATAGAAATCATTTGAATCTGTTTTACTGGTTGTTATCTTCTTTGAGCTTAATCAATTTCTGTAACTATTTAATTGTTGCCAAGAGGTACAAGTACAGGCCTCGGAACTCTGTTGCTCCACATGATAATTATGGCAGGGTCTAAGCCAAAGAAGAAAATAATAGTTCTCCTCAGAAAAAAGAAGAAAATAATAGTATTTTTATTTTATTTCATTTCCATTTCAATTTTTTTTAATGGCCAAATACATAAATTCTCATCAGGAGGTTCAGCTGAGAATGGTGACAGGGCCTAAGCTAAAGAAGAAATTATATTATTTTATTTTATTTCACTCTTATAGTCTTTTAAAGTTAAATACATAATTCACTTTTGCACTCATCGCAACATAATGTTATGGCACTCTTTTGAGGAGATTTACGTTAATTTTTTAAATTACCAACTTTATATATGCATCTCCATATCGATAATAAAAATTGATATGCAACTGTTTGAAGATGGTAAGGAGCAACTATTCGATGACAAAAAAGAGAGTACATAAGTGGTGGTAAAGTTAATAGGCTTAGATCATCTTAACAAGAAGACCATCCATTTCAAGCCTAATGGTGAAGCTCGACACTCCATGATGAAGGCCCAAGCTCAAGTCAAGTCCATGGTCGATGCAACTCCCATCTCATAATGTTATTCCAATGCATTAGATTTGTTGATGGATCAACATATACAATGACTTGTATTAAGTCCAACACCTATCATGGAATATGAGATTCATCTAATAGTAGTCACCTCATTAAAAATATCTAAGGATCTTTTCTTCTGGAATCTTTGTACATAGAGAAGGCTTTCGTATCAACAGACTCGTTTTAATCTATATATAAAGTGATTCTGATCCATGAACTATTTCTCTTGAATGCTGGATTTCAATTCTGCAGATAATTTTTTTTAGAACAGAATGTCAGAATGTCCTGTTAAATATTAGCCGTTCGAGTTATCTGTCCGCAATGCTAGCAATTATAGATGCACTTGACAGGTCATACAGCCTAGCCAATGGACAAGCTGTTCCATTAATGTTAAAACAACAGAGTCCAGTTCAGGAGCTGGAAGCAGCGATGAAATTAAAATATTAACATTCTAAATGTGAACTCTTCGCATGTCTGAATCAAGGGTTCTAATGCATTTTGTTTTGGCATCCTTGGCAACAATTATAAGTTTTTATCCTGTTGGCTCGAATAAGCAAGTTACATATGTATATTGGTTTCTTTGACAGAGACATTTGCATTAAGAAAAAGGGAATTTTGACTCTTTCAATCATTCCATTAGAATTTAGCTTTACATCGCTTTAGCTTGCTGTTAAACACTAGTTGCTGAAAATGTAAGCCAATAATAGACTGAACGACAGGCACATATGCTGTCCCAGAGAATAAAGTCAGGTCACACACACATATATATGTATTTTTTTGGACCATGCAAGAATTTCTTTGTACTTGTTTTATAGCATTTCTTTTGATTGCATCTGATAAAACCGAAGCTCAACTTAACTTTAAAACAGTGTCTTCAGTTTCAATCGGCAATAATCAAAAGAATATATGCCAATCACTATCAATCAACTGTCAAGTAGAGACTGTAGGATTCAAGAAGTGGTCAAAAACCACTTTTTATGTCACATATGCAAAATTAAGACCTTTATATATATATAATAAATGGCACTAGCTTAAGTTGTACCAACAACAGCAAACAGAACAACACACTTGTAACTAGCCATGGTACTTTGTTCTTTGAAGCCATATGTTTCCAACCTCAAGTTCATGCGAATTTTCATTACTTTATCTTCTTTTTCCCTTTATTTATTTATTTTGGCAGGACAAACCTGAGCTTATTGAAGGAAAGGTGGATTGGAAGGGAAGACAAGCAACAAGGCATAAGCATGGAGGACCCAAGACTTCTTTGCTCATTCTTGGCATGTATCTAACTTCTATCAATTATAAGTATTATTAATTAAGTATGAATTCAATTAATGACTTGATTGGTTCACAGGCACGATTGGTTTCGAACAGATGGCGACTGTTGCACTTGCAGTGAACTTGGTGACGTATTTCAATGGGGTGATGCATTTTGAAATAGCAGGTGCGGCTAATCAGCTAACTAACTTCATGGGAGCTAGCTATATGCTTTCTTTGCTGGTGGCTTTTCTTGCAGATACTTATATTGGTAGATGGAAAGCTGTTATAATTTCAGGAAGCTTTGAGTTCTTGGTCAACATATTTTACTTAATTAATTAATTCATGATCATTTTCATTAAAATAAAAAACTAGTGTATTATTTAAAAGAAAACGTCCTGATGCAGGGACTAGCACTACTAGCAGTTCAAGCTCACTACCCGAAATTCAAACCACCTGTTTGTAATGTCTTTGATCAAAATTCACACTGAGAAAGTTGGAGGTAGCAATGCTTTGCTGCTCTTTGTATCTCTCTACTTGCTTGCTATTGGTAGTTCAGGGATCAAAGCTGCTTTACCATCATATGGTGCTGATCAGTTCGATGAGAAAGACCCGAAAGAGGCGAGACAGATGTCTAGCTTCTTCAACTATATATTGCTAGCAGTTTGTGTTGGTGGTGCTATTTGTTTAACACTACTTGTGTGGGTTCAAGATAAAAAAGGATGGGATCGGGGCTTTGTACTTAGTGCTGTTGCCATGTTCTTGGGTATGATAATCTTTGTTGCTGGGTTGCCTATGTATCGTGTACAAGTTATTCAAGAATCCAATGCTCTCATCGAAATTTTACAGGTTTGCAAAAATTGATTACTCTTTTAAGTCTTGATCATCATTTCTCTAGAAAGAAAGAATGTCTCATTGTATGAGATTTTTTGCCTTTCTTGCAGGTCTATATTGCAGCCATTCGTAATCGAAAACTTCAACTTCCTGAAGATACTTCAGAGCTCTATGAGATTAACCATGACAAGGAAGCTGCTCTGGAAGCAGAATTTCAAACTCACACAGATACTTTCAGGTCAAATATAATTGTTTAGCTGTTTTGGAACTTTTATAACTAGACATATCAAATTCACCTTAAAAACAAAGATTATCACGTACAAATACACCCGTAACATAGTATTTTCTCAGTAGCAGCTCAAGTACCCTGAATCGATCTAACTAATTTAATACATACTGTGCTCAGGTTCCTAGACAAAGCAGCAATCCAAGAAACATCTACGGGACAACATGCAAGACAGCAAGCTCCTAATCCATGGAAACTCTGCAGGGTAACCCAAATAGAAAATGCAAAAATCATACTAGGGATGCTGCCAATCTTCTGCTGCACCATTATAATGACCCTCTGTCTAGCTCAGCTCCAAACATTCTCTATTCAACAAGGTCTATCCATGGATACTAAGATAAACAAATCTTTTAACATTCCACCAGCTTCATTACCAATTCTCCCAATGGTTTTCATGATCATCTTAGTCCCAATCTACGATCACATATTCGTGCCATTTGCACGTAAATTCACAGGCCATCCTACAGGAATAACTCACCTTCAACGTGTAGGTGTAGGTTTGATTCTTTCTTCTATATCCATGGCAGCAGCCGCAATAATGGAAGGAAAGAGAAAAAAAGTGGCTAGAGATAACAGCATGTTAGATGCTATTCCTATAATGCAGGCATTGCCTATTAGCGTGTTCTGGCTATCAATTCAGTATTTCATTTTTGGTATTGCAGACATGTTTACATATGTTGGTCTTCTTGAATTTTTCTACTCACAGGCACCAAAGGGAATTAAATCTATTTCTACTTGCTTCCTTTGGAGTTCCATGGCTCTTGGATATTTTGTCAGCACTATTTTGGTTAAGGTGGTTAATAGTGCAACTGAAGGAGTCACTAAGAGCAGAGGGTGGTTAGCAGGCAATAACATCAATAGAAATCATTTGGATCTGTTTTATTGGTTATTATCTGCTTTGAGCTTAATCAATTTCTGTAACTATTTGATTGTTGCTAAGATGTACGAGTACAGGGCTCAGGACTCTGTTGGTCCAAATAAGAACAACGGCAAGGCCTAAACCAAAGGAGAAAAAAAATAGTATTCTATTTTATTTCATTTTTATGGTTTTTAACTTTTATTTGTTTATATAATGTCTTTCAAACTTGTTGACAATGTAGAAAGAAAATTAAATTTCCTCAATTTGAATTATTTAAGAAAAAAAACATATTTATAAATCATTTTTCCATCAGATAATTTGGAAGAGCAAGGAAATCCATAAACTGGATCAAAGCAAATATTATTTTTTAATATGAAAGAATATTCGAATTACTGTAAAGAAAAAAAATTATTTAAAAGTTACTGTAAATCCAAAAATGATTATACCTCCTCGTTATTTTAAAAAAAAGTTATATATAAATTTATAATGAAAATGTAATGTCAGCAGCATGCTAAAAAGTAGCCCACGTCCGAGTTCCAAACTTCCATTTCTTTCCCATTTGTCATTAAAACTTCACCATTCTTAGCCAACTCACCTTCCCGTGCATGCCTACGTGCTCTTCCAACAATCGGCCACGTCGCCTTTCCTTTTCATTTGTATTCAAATCAAAAACCACATCAATCCAGTACACCTCAACTTCAAACCACGGCTTCCAGCGATCAATCACCGGCTCCAACGCCAGTCAAAGGCGGAGATCAGCCAAGCCCCCCGGGACAGCCGATGTCCGCGGAACAACACATGCTGCACAAGGGAGCACAGATGTTGCAGTCATTGAAACCAATAAAACAAATGAGCCAGCATGTTTGTACCTTTGCTAGCTATAGCCATGACATGACTCGTCAGATCGAAACTCATCACTATGTCACCAGACTCAATCAGGATTTCCTTCAGTGCGCTGTATACGATTCCGATGACAAGAATGGCCGTCTCATCGGTAACAAAACAATTTTCTTCTTCTTAGTTCTTTTCCTTTTCAATTTTGAAAAATATGAATCTTTTCTTTCATTTTTTTCATGTAGGAGTGGAATATATAGTTTCAGATCGGATATTTGAATCTTTGCCACCTGAAGAACAGAAGCTCTGGCACTCCCATGCTTACGAGGTAAATTAATTAACTAATTTACTGATTTTGAATAAATTAAATCAAAATGAACTGTCTTTAGTCAAAATTGATTGCATGTTTAGGTCAAATCAGGTCTGTTGGTTCATCCCAGAGTTCCAGAAATGGTAGTGAAACCAGAACTGGAAAACTTAGCCAAAACCTATGGCAAGTTTTGGTGCACATGGCAAGTGGATAGAGGTAATTAATAACTAGTTAACTCTTAAGTTAAAGGATTTGGCATCATTAAAGAATTTGAAACTATTGTGCAGGCGATAGACTTCCATTAGGAGCACCTGCATTGATGATGTCACCACAGGCAGTGAACTTGGGCATGGTTTCTCCAGCCCTGATTGAGAAAAGGGACTACAAGTATAATATATTGACAGATGCTATAAAGAATTCGAGGATTGAGATTGCAGAGCCAGAGTGGATCAATCCTCAGGCAGATTACTGGAAGCAGCATGGGAAAGGTTTTGCCATTGACATTGAAAAGACTGAAATGAAATTGAGGGCACCTTTTCCATGATCATATATATATATGCAGAGTTTGTGTTTATAAAGTAAAAAACCAATATGGATAGTGTCAGTGTGGATATCAGGATGTAGAGGTGGTTGCTTGTTTTTTGGTTTTGGTGTTTTTGAAGTTGGATCCTTTTATTTACATGTTCTAAAAATGGTGTTAATTACATAAAATACGAGTTTAATTAATCTGTATCCGGTTCTGAATTGCTCATGCTACTATATTTCATGGAAGCTAGAGTTGTGGAGCAATGTTATTTGTCGAGCAGAGCGACTTTTCTGAAATTGCAGTTGGATCCAAACATTCATGTAAATATGGTGTTGACCGATTATGACTCTGTTTTGTTGTGGTGTTGAACTGTTGATGAAATCAATAATCGCCATTAACAATAGCAGGTCCGGCCACCAACCATGGGCCGCCTCTGAGTGGCAGTACTGGTAATCAGCAATTATCAAAATATTCATAGGGAAAGGTCGTTCTTTGGTTTTTAAATTAGAATCAACACCTGATGTGAGGATCCACATCCTGTTTAAAATGGTTATTTTATCCTCAATTAAATAATTGAAAATTGGTTTTTAGACTATAGTCAGTTAAATGATTGGAATATTGATACTTCAATTATGTAGTAATTATGATTTTTTAATTCATGATTTCTGTTAACAATTTAACTTCCAATTCAGGAAATAAGGGCTAATTTGATTATAATTAGAGATTATTTATCATTTATATTTGTACTTTAAAATATATTTATATTTTTATAAATTAAAATATTTCTGGAAAAAAATTTTTAAGTGTGCTTTGTCCTGAAGGCAAAGGAGCCAAAATTGCGATAGTTACTGAGTCGGCATTTTCCTCCTACTTGAGCCATCGGTATATACCATTTGCATGTGTGCGGTGCCATCTTCTCGAATGATGCTCTGTTGATCCTCGGTCTTCAAATCCACCTCCATCCCGTAATCTCAAAATCAAAAGCATTCATTTTTTAAATCCCACTTTATTTTTCTTTAATAATATTAAAAGATTTTATTGATCATCAGCAGCACAACAATAACAACAATGGAGTCGTTGATTTCTCCAGAAATTCCCCTTTCCACCTCCACGCATGTATTTTGTTGAAGTGTGGGTAATTCCACGTCTACTAAATACAAAAGACAATCAAAAGATTTAAGACATTTTGCGTTAAAAATAAGCCTAAATCGTTATAAGCTAAATATTAAATAATTATTAGTACTACTAAAATTTATTTAATTTACTACTAGGTCCAGATTTTCAGCGTATTTGTCTCTCAATCTCATTAAATTCTTGGCCCTTGGACTCTTTGGTGTCTCTCTCCTCTTCTGCTCTATACTCATGGAAATCCCAAAGGGAGCAGAAACAGCTACTGATGTCGCCCAGAAGCACTTTTATTCTGTTTGGGCGGTTCCACCGGACGACGTGGCTGAGAGAATCAAGAAATTGATGAACGGTCTAAGATCGGAGTTCGGCGGGCCACAATTCGAACCGCATGTTACAGTAGTTGGGGCTATTAGTTTGACGGAGCAGGATGCGTTGGACAAGTTTCGATCTGCCTGTGATGGAGTCAAAGCTTATACTGCCACCGTTGATCGCGTCGCCACCGGAACTGTCTTTTATCAGTGCGTTTATTTGCTCCTCCATCCCACGCCAGAGGTCATCCCTAATTTTGTCAAATGTTGCAGTTTTATTGTTTTTTGAAAAATTGAATGCCCAAAAGTTAAAATTAGAGTTTTGTCGTGTTGTTTCAGGTTGTCGAAGCTAGTGATAGCAGTAGTGGGCATTTCGGGTACAAGAGGTCTACTCGTAAGTTATAAACACCGTTGCCTCTTTATAATTGTTGTTAGGAATCATGAATCATTGGTGTGCGAAGTTTATTGGTACTGGTGTTTTGTGAAATTGTGGAGTTAGTTGGGTAGTTTCAAAGATTTTGGAACTTACTAACTGGGTAAGGAGCTATAATGTATCAGAAGAAGGATCTTACAGTAGAAGGTTCAAGGCCATAAGATATCAGAAGTCTTATAATGGTGAAATTGTAGGTTATTTGTTGAAATGTTGAATAGGAACTCTTTTTTCTGTTGTTCTACCTGACAACGAAGAGATATGGTTGCTGTAATGTAAAGAATGTGATTACTCCAATGCTATGTTTGGTTTGCAGAATGTAATAGCAAGGAAAAGAATTTCCTTGAATAGCTATTTTTATCTGCTATGAAACTTGTATTTCGTAAAACTAAAAAACATCTATTACATATTTAGAAATTCACCAAACTTAAGGTTACGATTTTGCTGTTTTGTAGAATAGGTATTCCAGTACTTAAATTTGAAATTCGCTAGGAATAATTATTTCCATGGAACAACTACTCTATTCTTTTCCTATTCCATGAATCCAATGAGGCCTTAAGCCTTTCATTTATGTGCTATGAAATTGAAACCTGCATGGGTACTGTCATATATTTATATTGGGGTTTCTCCATCAACAAAATTAGGATAAAGTTGAGCCAAAAGATCCTGATTCAAGGTTCATGAGGAGCTCTCTAGGATATGCTCTAATGTGTACAAATTGGTTAATTGGTAAGGGTGTAGTGTTTAGTGTAACATTTGCAGTGTTGCTCTTTCAATTCATAAAAAAGGATAGGAATTCTGATTGCAGAAAACCATCACATCTGCATTCATATTTTGTCTTTCATTATTATACTCATAGTAATGCTTATGTTGTGCAATTGCAGCTTACATGCCTCATCTTAGTCTCTTATATGGAGATCTAACAGATGATGAGAAGAAAAAGGCTGAAGAAAAGGCCAATACTCTCGACGACAGCATCAATGGCTTGAGTTTCCAAATAAACCGTCTCGCCCTGTGGAAAACAGACACAGCAGACCAAACCTTGAAATCATGGGAGAAGATTGCAGTATGCAACCTCAGCCCCAAGTAGTCCTCCATCTCTCTTAATACTTCACTTACCAGGTGCTGTCCTCTTCTAATTGCAATTGAGAGTATGTAAAAGTGTGATGAATCTGAGTTCTTGCAGTAATGCGGTTGCATATGCAGTCATACCACCATTATTTGTGATGCTTTGCTCAGTATCCCAGTAATCCAGTACACTTGCATAGGATTGCAATTATGCATTCAATAAGGAATTCTCTAATCAAATGTTACTTGTCATGGGCGATATAAAAGGTTTCATTTGGTTTGTGGTAGAGACTGTGAAAATAGAATAATTGTTTTAATTGGTGACATCAATTAATGTTTCCCACCCTCCTAAGGGATCTGGGAAAAGGACTTTGGAGTTTAATATGTGAAACAACACAAACGCATATGATTATGCTTTGAGTTTAATTTTCCCATGTGATCTTATCTTCATATCCATGAGTTGAAATAGCCTATGTTTACTAGTCTAACATGATATATTTAATCTTGATGGAACCAGTCATGATTCTTATTTCTCAGTACTTCTTGCTAATATTCCTCGCCTTTTTTGGTTCAAATCTAAAAGGGTATATTCTAGTAATTTTTGTGTTAATTTTAAGGGAAAAGAATTGTGAATAAACCCTAATGACTTAGCGCGTGCTTTACATCGATTGGGAATGCGAGTTGGGAGGTTACAAGGGCCTATTCTATCTTAAGAGGATCAAAATTAATATGGTTTAAACTATAACGTTTTTTTTTAAATAACTCAAAAAAATTATATTAAAAATAAATGAATAGATTTGAGTTTTTTACTGAAAATATATATATAATAATAAACTATAGTTAAAATTCGAATCCTTTTGCTATAAAATTTTTTTATCAATTTGGTAAATCATCCCTTTGTTGTGTAGTTGATCTCATCATTCGGTATTGGGCTGCAGGGAAAACATTTTCAATGGATGGAGGATGTATCGTCAAAGCAAGGAACAACTTCCCTCAAGTATATAAATTTATCTTTATACAGCTGATATTCTTGTGAATGGATTTTTTTTTTTATCCCAAAAAGTACTAACTTGAAGCTGATCTAAATGAAACCTTGTTAAAGCTTCGAGGTTGTCACAAGTAAGATTCTCCCATATGTATTGAAAAAATGATTTTCATACTTCAATTCTTAAAAAAATAAAAATAAAAAGCTGAAATTATTTTTGTTTTTAATAAACTTCTCTTAAGGAAACACGATATTGTTTGAAAATATGAAAATGGACGTTATAATAAAATTAACAAACATCATTAAAATAGCAATGGACGGACTAGATCGTTCAAAATACTCTAAATTTTAGAATTTGTAACAATTGCATTTTAAAATGAATTTAATTTTAAATTTTTATTAAAATTGTACCTTAATTATAAATCAGTCAATGTCGACAGAAAAGAAATATAGTAACAGTGGGACCCACAAAGTTAGCTGAACATACTTTGGTCAGCATATTCTAAACAACGTTTTTATCTCCCCCAAAATTCCTTTTTTTCTTTGTGTCTCTCCACGGCACCGTATCTTGTTCTTCTTCAACGATCTCCCCAAATTCCTCTCTCTCTCTCTCTTATCACTTTTTCATTCATTAAAATGCATATCTTCTCTTTCTTAGTGAAGCCGATTTGTTTGAGTGATTCTGGGAGTGGGTTTATTAGGCTTTTCACTATTATAAAGCTTCAGATTTCGGTTTTAGCTCCTTTGGCAATGCAGTCTCTGAAATCTTGGTGAGTTCACTAATGCTTATAAACGCTATCTCCTCTTCTTTTTTAACTCCTAGTTTATTTGTTTATTAATCATAACACTCAAAAACTTCTTGTTTAAGCTACCCAAGTGGATTAAGCTTGTTTCTTTCGTATTTGAACTTGTTTATGCACATATTTTCCTTCCTGCTGGGTTTCATACTGGTCGTGTTTTTCTTTTCAAAGATTTTTTTTTTGGCCTTCTGGGTTAGGTGCATTTAGATTACTGTCGAACTTTAAATGTATTTTGGGGAATAATAGTAGTGCAATTATATGTTATTATCAATTAAAACATTGTTTGCTGTTTAATTAAATAAAAGGAGATGGGTAGATTACATCACTATCAACAAATCTTCTTTACAATTTTGATTTGTTCTCTGTCATTCGCAAAATCATTACGAAACTATGTTCATTTATTTCTTTACTCTGTGATGATATATAATATATTATATTTTGTCTGAATTTAACCCTTGGATTTGTTTATTGAACTTGAATGTGACTAAGCAATGGTGTGTTATTGGCTTCTTGAAGTGTCCAGTTTAATGGAGGGATTAGGCGTGCTGTAGAGAGAGAGAAAGTGTTGAAGAAGAGAGGGCTAAAACGGTGTGTTTAGAGCATGCTAACCAACTTTGGTTAGCTAACTTCTATGGGTCCCACATTTATTGTTATCCATTTTCACTACATATGTAATTAGGGTGCAATTTTAACAAAAATTTGAAATTAAATTGTGTGGAGATTAAATTTATTTTAGAGTGCAATTATTATAAAATTTGAAGTGTAGAATATTTTAAATGGTTTAGCTAATGGACTTTATCTTTATCAACAACTAGACACATGCTACAACGATTTTTTTTTCGTCTTTTATTTTCTGTCGTCGGGTACATAACGCAAACTAAAATCGGCGTCACTTTTCCCGAAGCGATCTAATTTCCACGTGAGGAAGGTGGATCCCATTTAACAGCATTTGGTTGCCTATCCTGCAAGATCTATACCGTTTATCTAAATCACAGCCCGTTTTAAACGTAAACGCCGTCACTTCACAAAACTCCCGAAGGTAGCGCCGGCTAACGTCCTGCGCACGTTAGTCAATGCCGCTTACTTTGCACCTACCAGGTTTTATCTAATAGTAAATCCGAATGGCTGTCCTCACGTGCTTTATTGAACCCGTGATTCCACGTTCTGCCACCAAAAATTTTCAACGTCTGCTCTGTCCATTACCCAATAGCCACTGAGAAACTTAAGAGTTGGCACACATGGAGAAAGCACTTCCCTGGAAACTCTCTTTCTTCGTCCTTCGTGTATAAATTCCTTGTGATCCAAAACTTGAGGGTTTGTGGATTCTGAATTCTGCTTTTTCATTTTTTAAGTTTCGAATTATAGTCTTAGAACTTTTTCAAGTGAAAAGCCAAGTCTTTCCCCAATTTCTCTTCTCCAGCTTTCTCAATTTCAGGGTTGTGGTCGTCAAATAAATTTCCTTTGTTCACTGTTTGGACTTTAGAGTTTAAGCTTTGGGTTTAGCTTCTTATTCTTGATTTTTGATTGATTGAGACGTTTACAGATAAAAAAATCTTCCTTGCTCATTGTACATTTCAAGAGCACCAAACATTTGACAAAACAAATTCTTGAGGTTTTTCTTTTGGTAGATTTTCATTTGAAATGGAAGGGAAGAGCTCAGTAAGATTCACTCTAGGGAAGCAATCGTCTTTAGCACCAGAACGCCACGGAGAGGGTTTGGATACGGAAAAGGAAGAGTTAGCGGATATCGATCCCGGTGTGCGACTAATGTACTCGACCAATGAGCGCAATTTGGATGGGATTCGCGAGCTCTTAGATTCAGGTATTGATGTAAATTTTCGCGATATCGACGACCGGACTGCGCTTCATATTGCTGCTTGCCAAGGCTTTCCGGACGTCGCCACTCTGTTGCTCGATAACGGTGCCGAGATTGACCCCAAAGATCGATGGGGTAGCACGGTAGGAACTCACTAGTCACAAGCTTTCTCCTTGCACTATAGATTATCCCAGTGTCAAATTTTTGTATTGTTTGTATATGGAGTATTGATCTTGATGATGCTGTATAAATAACCTTGTCGATGTTTTGGTACTTGCGCTTTAATAATTCTCGGAAAAGAAGAATTTTATTATATTATATTTGGAAATAGTTCTTAAAAGAATTCAATTTTATGATGCTATATATCTGTTTAATTGCATTGAATTGTGGGGAAAAAAAATCAATTTTTTGCCTAAGATTTTCTCAAACAGCCTCTTGCAGATGCTATCTACTATAAAAACAATGACGTGATCAAGCTTTTGGAGCAGCGTGGTGCAAAGCCTCTGGTATGCCTTGAGTTCTGGTTGGTTAACATGATATGTATCAGTATTTAATGTACCTTTTTGTCTATATGTGTTCATGGCATGCCTTGGTTGAGTTCTTCAGATGGCTCCTATGCACGTCAATCATGCTCGGGAAGTCCCAGAATATGAAATTAATCCTGCCGAGCTTGATTTTACTAACAGTGTAGAAATAACAAAGGTAATAATCTCTCTTTTGATAGTTGTTTGTATTTTAATTACATTGCTCACAGATCTCTTAGAGATGTCATTTTCTGCTTCTTACATTCATCTTCTAAGTATTTGATGCCTGTCTTTTAAAAAGTTTGTAATGGTAAAATGCTAATGCTTGCTCTAAAATTTTGTTATCTTCCTTGTGCCTTTGATACCTAAGCTTATCTAATTTCTTTAAGGTGAGATTCCCAGTTGGACAAGAGTAATATTGATGATGAATCACTAAGATAATGAAAGATATTGCAAATAACAAGATTACTAAGTGGATTTGCTAATCTGATAAAAGCACCTTGCTGCAACTAACTGGAGATTATATATATTGCTTGTTTACTGTTTTTCTGTTTTCACTTTTTTTGGGTACATTAGTACCTTACTATGTTGAAACGGAATGCTGTGTTTGTCAAGTGAACTTAAATTGGTAGTGAAAGGGATGTTTAAGTAGTAAAATGTTCAAGCTTCATTGCGTTGTTCCATAAATACAAGGTCATGCTACTGTCCCCACTATGACCATCCAGACTACCCTCACAATACACTAACCCAAAAAAAAAAAAAAGAATAAATTCTCCTTTTAACAAGCAGTTGTTTTCATTTGTTTGATTCCATTTTACTGTTTGTTCCCTCCGTAAGTTTCTTTCCTTTAATTGATAATCTTTGATGAATGTGCTACTACACCTTTTCTTGCCATGTTGGCCAACATTGTTTTATTTTCAATTGAAATGCATAGAAATTGTATGCAGGGAACCTTTCATATAGCATCATGGCGTGGAATTCAAGTTGCTGTTAAAAAGCTTGGGGAGGATGTAATCTCTGACGAGGATAAAGTGTGAGTTACATACACAACACTCTTTTTGCTCATTATTACTGTCTTTTTGCTCTTCCATGTTCTTAGTTCATATGTTTAACCTTTTACAGTAGAGCATTCAGAGATGAGCTTGCATTGCTTCAGAAGATACGACATCCAAATGTGGTCCAATTTCTGGGTGCTGTTACTCAAAGTAGTCCTATGATGATTGTGACCGAATATCTTCCCAAGGTTTTTTATAATTCGTTGTTGCTTTTTTTTTTTCTGGATTTGTAGCTATGATGTTGCCAGTAGTCAACAGTTTGCATATAATTTCCTCTTTTATTGGTTGGTTAATACTTCTTCCATCTTTTATTATTCTGTTCTTACTTCTATTAGTTGATGATGATGCATCTCATCTCCTGAAATTCTTTCCTATTAGTCAATTAGTTTAGTTGTCTTTTTAACCTGGATAAATACGAGTCCTTGAACATAACCAAAATGTCTTTTAAAAACATATCTTCATCCTGTTCGATAGAAAATTTCTTACCTTATTTTCTTTTTTGTGAAGGATATAGGTTTAATTCTGCTTGAAAAATTGTCGTCATTATGTGTTCCTTCTCTTAGTAAATGACTGGATTAATTTCTGCTATCATAGAGGTGGAACTGTAGCTTTTTGCATTATTCTTCATGCTATTTGCAGTGATGGGATTTGTGTGGATAAGAATAATTTTTGAACTTATTTGAAGCTTGTTGATAATTTTAGCATTAACAAACCTTTGTTTTTAATTAATGTTTTAGGGAGACCTTTGTGCTTTCTTGAAGAGAAAAGGAGCATTAAAACCATCAACAGCTGTGAGATTTGCACTTGATATTGCAAGGTCTGTTTTATTGTTATTGTTGTTTAAGAATTGGGTCTTGTATTTCTAGGCATGAAGCATTAGGCTTTCAAATTTGTTAAGATACTACTTTGATGGGATACAGTATAATTGTCTTTTTTCCCTATCCTTTTCCTTTTGAGACTTGGACCTTGAATGGATTTCATAGGAAATGTTTCTTAGTGCATTGATCTTGTGAGAAGCATTAGGCTCCATGTTCCATCTTGCTTTCATCTAAATGTTGAGGGAAACATATGGTGACGCCCAAATTTAAAGTTACTGTTTGTATCTTATGTGGGGGTTGAGATTTATTGCGAAAGTTCAACCTGCAACATAAGGGAAATCATCATCAACTATGCCATTGCACGTGATTCAGTTGATGGACATGAATATTTACTTGAAAATCTAACATTGTAGATGACACTTTTTGCAAAGTGAGAAAAAAATCTCATTATGACTATACACAATTCAGTTCAAGAACCTGATCATGTTTTATCTTGTATTGATTGCTTTAGTCTCAAGCTAGCCTGAAAGACAAATTAATATGTCTGGATTTTTGCAGGGGGCTGAATTATTTGCATGAGAACAAACCTCCAATAATTCACCGTGATCTTGAGCCTTCGTGAGTCTGCTGTCCAATTGGGATCTTTCTTTATCTTATTTGTGCTCTTACATACTGAGACTAAGATTAAGTTTCAGTAAAAATTCATTGGATTTCTCAATTTTCTGAAATTGTCAGCACATTTTTATGTTGCTTACGAGCGAGGTAACAGAAATATATTGCGGGATGATTCTGGACATCTAAAAGTTGCAGATTTTGGAGTTAGTAAGTTGCTTACTGTTAAAGAAGACAAGCCTCTAACTTGTAAAGACACTTCTTGTGAGTGCTGCTTATCATTACAATCCTCATTTTAATTGGAAATAGAAGACATGATTATCTTTTACCACTATAAACTGATCCTTATTTCTGTTAATTGATAAACTAAGTCATAAAATTTGCAATGACATTTTTTGCTTCTCGTTATTTGTTAACAGGCCGATATGTGGCCCCAGAAGTTTTCAAAAATGAAGAATACGACACCAAAGTGGATGTCTTTTCCTTTGCTTTAATTTTGCAGGAGGTAAAGACGATTCTTATTTCATTACTAAGTTTTTGTTGACACATGGAACCTCATTTACTTTTAGGAGCTTGGTTTTTTCCTCCCATGACTGTCAAGTGATATTTGCAATATTTTTTAATTTTAGATGATTGAAGGCTGCCCACCATTTTCTGCAAAGCAAGAACAAGAAGTTCCAAATTCATATTGTGCAAAACAGCGTCCACCTTTTAGAGCTCCCACAAAGCACTATTCACATGGACTTAAAGAGTATGTCCTCTGACCATCTTGTGTTTATTCTAACTTTTTGTTCGATAATGATTAAATTAAAGAAAAAATTGATTACCTAGTTGATAGTTAGTGTTCTTTATGATGGATTAGCTATCTGCTTTTAACCCTTTAGAATGACTGAATACGGAAAAATAAGAAATCTGACAGCAATCTCATATTAGAAGTGTTATTTAGTCTTGATCTTAGGTTAGTGCTGAAAAACTAAAATTTGGAATATTGCTTTCTCCCACGTGTACTGATTTGGTCTTTTCTCAGAGATTTGTATGGCTTTAGCGGTTTCTTAAGTTAATTGAATGTTGGTTGATCTCTCAAATTTGACATTGATTGTACAAAGTATATTCAATTTGTCTCATGTTCACAGGTTGATTCAGGAGTGTTGGGATGAGATTCCAGCGAAGCGACCAACTTTCAGGCAAATAATAACTAGGCTGGAGTCCATTCACAACAGTATTGGTCATAAGAGGCGCTGGAAGGTCTCTCTCTCTCCCTACCTACCTTTGGAATTTTGCTCATATAAAGAACACAACTTTTTGTTTCCTCTGAGACGATCTATATTTTGTGATCTCTTGATGGGATCAACAAATGGCCATTCTCATCATCCAAACATGCTTTTCTTTGATACTATAGTGTACTTATTTGATGATTGATGGATTACTCAAATTCACGCATTCTGTTCCTAATTAAGATTAGTTGTGTCCTTGTAAACTGATTTGTTCTCTTTGGACATTGTAATCTTTACAGGTTAGACCATTGAAGTGCTTTCAGAATCTGGAGGCCATGTTGAAGAAAGATCTTAGTCTAAGTGGCCGGAGTCGTTCTTCCCACTCCGCCAACTAGCTTACCAGGCTGCAGAAATTATCGAAAAGGATTCTTCCATAATTTGGTGCATAGGTTACTTTTGTTGTAATTTGGCGGTCATTGGATTTGATTTCTTCCAAGTGTTGCTCTCCCATGGAATTTGTGGGTTGAGCTTGACAATCATTCTGTATGTGCAATGTGTATATTAACAGTAGTGGTGGGTTGGTTAATGTACATTTTGCGTATGATAACAATCCTCGATATTTCTACCATTAAAAAGAAAGAAAGAGAAGAACAAGAAAAAAGAGAAGAAAACGACTTACAGCATAAATCTGTGCTTTCTATACTAAATGGAAAAAGACAAGTCTTTGGTTGGCCATGGGTTTGATGGAAAGTGACAATTCTCTTATTTTCGTATCACCATTATTTTCATGTTCAAAAAGGACATGATGGACCACAGCATTATGGTGACATAAAAGCCTCTTGACGTTGGCACTGAGGATTTCAATATCAAATAATGCGGTATTAGAACTAAATCAGAAATATACGGTTTTAATTTTGATTTAGACTGCATGATAGTAGAATGAGATTTAAATTGAAACTATTGGATAGCTATTTGAATTGTCCAAAATGAAGTTGCATTGGATCATTTACCTGTTCAGTTCCATAGATTTTATCATTTCTAATATCAGTTTAGGTAAAACTTTCAAAAATTTATAATATAATATAATATAATTATCCCTAGCATCTCGTGCTCCAATCCGTAAGTGTGATGGTGTTAAATAAAAAAGAGACAGAGTCAAATTATTTCAAAGATTTATTACTTTTTTATATTAACAAGGACTTAGCAATCAACAAAGACTTAGTTCTGAAGTAAGCAAAATGCAATTCATTCAATTGATATTATTTAAAAGAAAATGATTTGTTTGCTTAAATTATGGATGAACAGTGTCCACCAACAGGGAAGCTGACACTTATATTTTTTTTCAATCAACTCGGAAAAAAAAAAAAAGAAAAGAAAAACTTTTCTAAATAGCCATGATTAATATGTTTCATGTGGTCCTGAAAAATATAAAATGATAATTAAAAAGCAGAACTCCTTTTGTGGGTCCAATTAGTGTATATGTATGTAAGAGAGAACTGAGAAGTCTCAATTAATAAAAAAAAAGGGCCAATGAATCAATGTTTGCGCCGGTCACAGTTTGGTAACGTAAAAAGTTAAAATAAGTCGAGGGCCCCACCATACACTATTTCCTTGTTACATTTGAGGTAAATGCATGACAATACTTTTGGAGGCCTCTCCGCCAATTTAGGAAACTACCTTAACACTGGCCCACGTTCAATTCCTCTGGGCTTCTTTCTCTCGTACAATTTGTTCCTGCGATTAATATAATTAATTTTTTTTGTAATAACTCCATTCTGAAAGAAAGATAGCTACGAGTTTAAAAGAAATAGAACTTATGAAGAACAATAATAAGAACATAAGCATGCATTCTCAAGCAGCAAGAGAAAACATAATGAAGTGCAATTGGATTTATCACACCAAATCTTGATTAAAAAAAATAAATAAATGACCACAAGGAAGAAAGAAAAAGATGAACTTAGGTCCATCCATCCATGTAATTTTTATATCTAAATCACTCCCTTAGCTGATTAAATAAGTAAAAAGAAATTCCCTGATTTGGAAAGTTTCAAACGAGCAAGGCAAGTTCGCTGCCTTGTCACTTTGTGCGTGTGTATATATATATAGGGTAGAAGCACCCGACCTGAGAATTCAAATTTCTTCTCCATCTTCAACTGGAAACTATGGTCTTTAAATCCATATATGTTACGACTTGCAAAAAGGTCACTCTCAGCCACAATTTTCCATTCGATTGTGTAGCTCTTACGGAACCTGAATTCATTGATCATTCGACGATTAAGGGAGCTTCTGAACTAAAATAGAATATCCAAGGTTAGGCACTTGCAATTCTTTCAGTACTACTTAATCAATCTTAATTTTGACTTTATAAATAGATAATGTCCGATCACATGTATTATGCCTATTTTTTACTAATTCACCTGAAAGGTATGACATATGGATTTTTTTGAAAATTAGTAATTACGTGTTCAATCCCAATAGTAAGACTTGATTCCTGAATCGCCTCACTTTCTCACACTATGAAGAAATTAAGAATTACCCAATGGATGTATACCGGCAGGCTTTTATTCTCCACAAATACTAATAGATTATCGACTGGAAATCTAATTATAAAAACCACTAAAGTGATCAATATAAATTGACAAACAAAGATAATACGGAAAATATGCACGTTTCAATCTAAAATAGAACTTTCATGCATATTTATTTAATTGATCCATTTTGAGCAATAAAACAAAAGGAAAATCCAATTAGAATTTTGTTGGCTGAATTGCTGAAGTTGTTAAACTTAAATCAATGTGTTGCTTTTGATTAAAGCAGTTAACGGTAAGTTGGGTTTATGTCTAACGAAAAAAGCACAGCAACTCTACTTCATGAAACTCTCCCATTTAGGCGGTAAACTTAATTAAGGTAGTAATAGAATATGTGTTTTAATTAGAAGCAGCTACGTACTCTCTGTTCATGGTTTGTCAATAATAAGGAAATCACTTTTAAGCTATATGTCAAACGAAGCACCTAATCCAAAATGATGCATTACCACCGAAAATTATTTAGACTCTCGAACATCGAGTATTAAAAAAGGAGATTTAAATTTGAATCTATTGTCAGATCGTATATGCACTTACCACTAGGCTAATTTGAGTCGTATATATGCACTGCGTTTTTCCATAGTTTGCATTTAAGTCACTATGTAAGTTTTCTCCTTATGTTAGACTTTGTACAATAAAATCATTTGGAGGGTTTTACTTAAATATGAAAATGTATGTATATATCAATAAAATATTATAATTTCTTGTAGTTTTTATGTAGCAAGCATGATTGTGGGGTTCTTGCAAACTCTCATGTTCCTATTATTGTATATATCAAGTGCTAAAGTATTGATAGTGGGTCAATTTTATAATACGCAGTTAAACATTAAATTAAGAAAAAAAATCATAAATTTTCAAATTAATTGTCTATAGAAATCTTAATGAAGACAAAATGTAATAACCTTTTTTTTCCTACTAATTAAAAAGAAAAAGAAAGGTAGAGGAATAATTTGGAAGTGACTGATAGAAGTCGGGTTGGTTGACACAGAGAGGTAAAAATATTGAAGTGAAGGAAAAAAGGTTAGATTGAGAGATTGTATTGAATATAATGACATTTAATGGATTAGGTCTTGCATTGAAGGCCAGCACCTTTCAGCATCATTTGAGGGTCCGATAAGAAAATGATCATGTTGGCTCATACATACTGTGGTCCCCGTCTTTCATAGAGAGAATATCATATGTACTCTTTCTTGGGATTTTCTCGGAAACCAATCACAAGAAAGCTTGTGTTTCACCTTCAATCGGTACATAGTAACTTCAAAACAATATATAACTCTTAAGTATTGAATCAAAGAACCTAATTTTCCTCATTTAGCTAAACATGAAGAAGCTGTTGTTTAGCGGTTTGAACAAGTTGAGTTTATTCTTGTGAAATACAACCAAATGAAGCCTCATTACAAGGTTGAAATATTAGTGAAATCGTTAGGAGGCAGTCTTAATTAACTCAGTTTTGAATTAATAATCATGAATTCCACCAAATTACTATCATAACACCTATTTTGAGGAAGATGCTTCCTGGTTTCGGTGAAAGTTTGTTTTTCTAATTTGTTAAATTGGTGAAATTAAAATTTATTGAGAAAATACATATATACATAGATGTTGCTCTCAGTGTGGTCCTTGTAATTTGATATGGAGAAGATTTTGCGGTTGTGTGAACCATGGAAAAACTTTGACCTAAATATATGAATTACAGGGACTCTCCATTTTAGAAGTAAGCTTTAGTTTAGACTGAAGCCATGAATAGAAGGCGTACTTAGTGGTTTCAAAAAGCTCTATGGAAGAAACAAAATATGAAAAACTGTTGGAGTTGGGTTGATCCTCCATAGCTTGTCATACGGTGAAACAACCCCCGTGTTGCTTGGGGTAACGTAAGTATGCCGGAAAATTCTACTAACTTGGGTATCATGTGGACATTGTGGTATATTTTCAATAGATGTGATGATTTCAGTTCGTTTTTAGAGAACAAAATTGCTTTCAAGATTCTTTGCTTCTTCATACTATTTATGAGATCTCTTACTCTAAATTGTGCTTCATGTAATTTAAATTTTCCCATAAATAATTTATTTATAATCAAATTAAAATTTAAAATTTATAAATTCCAAATCTTTATAGCATACATTTGTTTCTTAATTAAAACAATCAAGCGCTCAAACTATGATGAATTGCAATTGATGTATGAAAGATTGTGCGGTTGCAATGTCATTGATAATTAAAGAGGCTTCACATAACTTACATTGCTAAGGTGAGATTAATTTCTAAAACCCTATCAATATTTCTTCACATACACATCAAAGAAATGAACCAAACAATAAAATAAATGGATAGTTTGACCCAATTAGTAAATAGGGCATAGGTACTCGCAAGAGAACATGGATCATCCTCTCCAATGTCTATACACAAAAAATGTACATTTGTCATGGCTAAAAAATGACTAGTCATACCCAATGGGCATGGACAATTGACATGTCCTCTACAATCAACACTAAACGTATATATAGGTGGAACTAGGTAGGGTGTATGTACTACTCTTCTTGTGTTTCTTAGTCCAATCAAATAAAATATATATCGGCTGTCGAATGAAGAACATCATGAACATATATAGACATGTATAGTTCAGTGATTAGAAATATGATTTGGCAAACTTAACAGGCCTCCGCACACGTACACATATAAATTGAAAATGAAAAGAAATAATAAAGCAAATGCATAGATAATGTGGCAAATCATACGTGCATACGAAAGAAAAAGAGATGAAAAAATTAGATATGATAAGAAAAGTGGGATTGGCATTTAGAGAGATGGAGGGAAGATATTTCACACGCTATAGCTTTTACACCCATAAACCTATATATGGAAATAGATACAAATTGAACGATGTGAAAAGGTATATCTCTATATGAAATTAAGTGGGAAGGAGATGGGAGTAGAGTATATGAGTGGGGTCGTGTATTTAAATATTCAGCATTGCTTAATATATAATTTTTTTTATCAGCAATAAAAAATTTTATTAAAATGAAAGAGCCAAGAAAAATTTAGTATTTTCAGAAATCTACTTCATTGTAACTAGCCTGAAGATATTAAGTAAAAATGATACAATCTAATCAAGAAATCCTCTCCTCCTCTTGAGCATCAAGCAAAAAAGCAATAAAAATAACTGCAACCAAGCTAAAAAGCCTATTGTATCGTTAACACTCTTCTTGATAAAAAAAACAGCAAATTCATTCTCATGTCTCCTAATTAAATTGAATGAAATGTGAGCATAAATCAAATTGAGAGCATTCATTCTATTAAAACTTTTTCATTATTTCCAAGATCGCTTATCTCCATTAGTATCTGATTCAATAATTAATGGAAAACTTTTAAATGTATAATATATAATTATTATAATGAGGTCAAGCATAACTCTATCTATCATATGATATGGGAAAATGAGTATACCTTGGGCTGAAATTGAGAATAACATAGAGAAGTGTTGAAGGGCTGGAAATAATGGGTGACCTTTAAGCAAAATTTTTGTGGAGACAAAGCATATATATCTTCTAGTTGTAATAGTAGCAATGGGTTTCTTTATAACTATGATATTAGGTTATAAGTTTGTAATTCATACTAAATGCCTGCATTTTTTTTATCAGTGATAAGATATTTTATTTTATTAAATAATTATATAAAAAAACTTAATATATCTAAGGTCTAATCCTAAACAAGAGGTCTCCTTCGTATATATTCAAACCTATTGTGTATATAATAAGTAAAAAAAAATTGATGATAGAGATTTCACATGCAATAATAATCGTACTAAATGCTTAATTACCAAAGCAAAAGTTTAATATTTCATTGTTTGGATTTTTTTTTTCTCATACATGAATCTTCTATGTCTCAATGTAAATGCTTCACTTTTTTTTTATTTGAGAAGATGAATTTAAAAAAAATTTATATTAATTAATGGGTAATATTGCATTATCGTCATATATAAAATCAAGATGGATGATACAATTTTATTTAGATCCTAGAAGTTTTATACAGACACTACTCAAATTTTTGTATATTTCATAGCAAAAGATGCATGCTAAATGCCATATTTTTCATTCATTTGAAATAATTGCTTAATCCTGGAATTTTCAATATATATAAAACAACACAACAGAAAAAGGTCTATCTAATTTGCCAAACAATGACAATAGAATTTAGATTCTAGTAGCTGGACTAGACACTTACCCTCTTAGTTATTCAAAGACTAATAATTAATTTAAATACAAAAGATATTAGTAAAATGGATAGAAAAAACTAATTGATTACTTTTGTATGGATGAATTGCATATGACATTGGAACATTTTCCTCAATATTTGCTTTTGTGGAGTCCCTTTCCTCTATCTCTCTCTCTCCCATATAAAAAAGAGAGTGGAAAAATAATGGATGGTTATTGGAGTCTGAATCTTATGACTGACTCCCAACTTTAGCCTTCTCCCTTTTGCTTCTTCTTCAATATATTATACACCACTCAAAAAAAAATTAAAATTAAATTTTTTTAAAAAAAATTGTATAATAGAATATAGTAGAGTAGCTAGGTAGAGGAGTATTGTTGTAGATAATAATGGATGAAGGGTCTGTTTTTCCTTTATAAATCCTCACCTTCTAGCTTCGTCTTGCTTCCGTTTTCTGCATCTCTCCTACTCAGATTTGTAGAAACAAAGAACTGAGAAACCCACAACCCAAAAAGGCCTTTCTTTCTCTCCTCAATTAGCATCTCTACTTCTCCTTTCCTCTTCACTTTGTTTATTTCCTTGCCAAGGTTAGTTTATCAAAACATTGAGACACAAATCTCTTAATTTCTTTGCTTCACTTCTTTTGGTTTTTCTCTTGTTTTTTTCACATTTCTAAACTCAGAGATTCAACTACCAATCAAATGCCCTCTTTCATGCCTAAGAAGCTATAAGAAATTTATTTACTTTGGTTTCTCAAATCATTCACTCTCAGACATTTCTTTCTTTATTTTTATATTTATTTTGATTTTTTTTTTCACTTTTCTCCTTCAAGAAAACTCAAGATTGAACAAAAACCATAAATGATGAGAAGTAAATAATCATTAAAAATCCAAAAGAATTTCATTTTAGGATTTTTTTTTTGCTTTATTTTCAATTTCTAAGTGATCAAAAGAATTAGTATATGAGTTAAATATTTCCTTATAAATTTTATATAACTTTTTGTTGCTTCATTAATTTTACTTGAATTTTTCTTGGATTACTTTATCATATTGTGCCATTCTTTTTTTGTTTGGATAAGCTAGAAACAGCTGCAATGGCATACCCCAGCGATTCCCGGGAGAATTCACCGCAGAGGAGAATGGGTAGGGGAAAGATCGAGATCAAGCGGATCGAAAACACCACAAATCGCCAAGTCACTTTCTGCAAAAGAAGAAATGGTTTGCTCAAGAAAGCCTATGAATTATCTGTTCTTTGTGATGCTGAGGTTGCTCTCATCGTATTCTCTAGCCGCGGCCGCCTCTATGAGTATGCTAATAATAGGTATACAAATATACACATACAACTCCATAAACCTTTCTTGATATTAATTAATTTCTCAAAAGGATATCTATTCTTGGTGTTTTTCTTGTATTTTTGTTTTCTAAAGGTTATTTTCTTTTCAATGATATCTTTTTTTTTTCTGAAAAGGTAAATTAATTAAATGATGTCCAGATTTTTATTTTGGCTTTAGAAGTAGATCTTTGAGTGGATTTCAAAATAAAAGATTACAATCATTTTTTGTTTGTTGCAGTCTTGATTGAGTTTCTCACTAAGATTCACTTGTCTTTCTTTCTTCTATTTTGTTTTCTTTCCTTCTATGAGCTTTATGTTTTTCTTTTTTTTTTTCGCTTTAATATAATATATATTTCCTTTTTATGATATAAACTCTATTTTGTGTTCTTGGTTCGGTAAAGACATAGATCCGGTGCAATAGATAGAAATAGAAGTATTATTATAAAAGTGTAGTAATGGTAGTAGAAACAAGTATAGGTTTTGGAATGTAAGCAGTCTTTGTGAGATCAGCCTCTTCTCTCCTCCATTGTTGTTAAATTTTCTGTTTCCTTTCTCTTTACCCCTTCTCATTATTCCTCTTGCTCTCTCTCTCTAAGTTTCTTTACATACATGCATGTGTATGTGTGTGTATATGTATGTGTCATTTATAAGGCTCAAGAAAGAAGGCCTATGGCAAAAGCTGTCATCTTCCCATTAGTCCAAAAACCTTCCTATCTCTTGACACTTCCTTAATAGCACGTCAGCTGCACATCAAGAAAGTAAAAGTACAGTGTCAAAGTTAATGAAAGGAAATTGTCAGCAAAACCCAACAAACAAGAAGGTGTTAGGGTTTCAAAAAAAAAAAGAAAAAAGATCCCCTAATTGGGATTCGTTTGAAAACATCATAAACATCCCTTTTGAACCAATCACTCCCAAATTAGGGTTATGCCCTAATCCACACGAAATTTCCCCAAATCTTGAGTTTACACCCACGTGGGAAAAGCTAACCCTCTTCATAGTCAAACACATACCAAATTAGGGCTTGTAATTAAACTTCTAAACAAGACCACCAATTTCGAGGCTTTAATGAGTAATTATTCTTTAAATCAAACTAGAAACCAGAAGTCATTTAAATTTAAGATTGGATTTTTCACCTTTTATGATTTAACTTTGTTGACTGGTTAGGGTTCGTGTTAATCAATCAGTAGTTGTAGTTGTTGCTACTGCTCCTGTAGAGTTTTGGTTCAAGAAACAGAATCTTTGGTCACGTCACACAAGATATTTCAGTTCTTTGAGTACTGACAAAAGGAAGGGTTTTGTTTGTCATGATTCCTGATAATACTGAACCCTAAATTTTTATCTTCATGGTTCAAAAATGAAAAAAAAAAATCCTAAATTCTTACTCTCTTAGTTAAATTTAGATGGGCCAATAAGAATTCATCAACTTAAGTCATGATGATGGCAACGCATATTATAGTGTATGTTTGTGCTATCCATTTGTGCAAGATCTTGCATAGATATATTTATGCAACTTGTTTTGAAGAAGAGAAGAGAGTGAGAGGGAAGAAGAAAGGTGAAGTGAGCAGAGGGACAATGTACGGAAATTGGTAGCCAATGGGAGAGGTCTGCCCATTCTGGCTTCTTTCATGCAATGGGAAGTGTACAACTATGGCTGCTGCCATTGGTCAGCTCTGATGCACTCAGAGTTTCAGTTTCAGAAAGAAATTTTTTTTTTTAATTAAAGATTGATTTTTTTTTTTTTACATTAAAGATACTTGGAAATGAAACAGAATTTTTCCTCAAGTTTTTTAACTGAATCGAGGCGGTTAATAGACTGTAATTTAGGGTATTATCCAACAAATAATAGATTTGTGACACGTGGAATAGTTTTTGACCGTGGAGAGGGTTTAGCCAATCATGTTATAGGACACAGTGCCAGCTTGGCGCAGGCAGCCAATCAGTAGCTCGACGAAGTTAAGGTATCAGCAAAACAAGAAAAGAGAGTCTTATACATCTACAGTGATAGGACATAGACATATTACATTATTACTGTTATAATAATTATGGTAATATATATATTTATTTATTTTATTTTTTTGCCATTAAGAGTGTTGAGTGAGGAGTCCGGTTCAAGAAACTGTGGTTTTAGGTTTAGGGTTTCGTATTAGGATGAGTTAACTGATGGGGTTGGTTGATTTGACTGTTAAAATGACTATCTTGTTGGCTAATCTCAGCTTATTAAGCAGCTGACAGTAGGTGTAATTATGACATTGCCATGTGGGTCATATTAATAGGCTATGATTTAGCCTAATAGCTATTAACTTAGCTACTTACATTTCATTTTAATAATCTCTCCGTTAATTAACCAAATACATCCTTTTTTGTTCCTTGAAAGAAAATATATTTTTTCTTATATTATAAGCATAATTTTTCAAATGATTATTGTTATTGCGAAGAAACAACAGTAATTTCACAATAGTCTTGTTTTTTCTTTAAATTGCATATCCTTTTTTTTTCTCTCTCCTTTTAGTTTTTGGATGATCAAATTGAAATTTTTTTTATTAAGAGCAATGATAAAGATTTTGAATTCATACAGCTTATATAGTATTTTGCATTATTTTACATTGTTTGAGGGATTTATTTCCACTTCTTCAATTTGCTAATTAGTAGAAAATTCAAGGTAAAAAACAAGACAAGTTCTATAATTTCCCTTCGAATGATTAATTACTACTAGTCAGTGAATAAGCTAAATGAAAGGAAAAACAAGAAAGAGAAAAAAACTCTTTTCTTTTTGTCTACTTACTCTTACTAATTTCATAAATATTTCGTGCTCGAAGGCATATATGATATAAATCCGCAAAACCTTTTTTGACATTCTTATAATTTTGTTTCGGTTAAGTAGCTTTATTCAGAGGATAGAACAAAGGTTCTTCAATTATTCAGAGGATATAATTAATTTTTTATTTTCATGAGAACTTTGATTTGATCAATTTTGGTTTTGATTTTATTTTTTCTTATTTCAAGAGAATTTTGTATTTTGTTTTTTAGGTCTTCCATATTTTTTCACTTAGCATTTTCAAGTAAGATTTGGTGTATTCGGGGACCTATTGGGTAGGGTATAGTTTCTTGATTTTGCTAAGTTTTTTTTTATATGTTTAATTAAAAAAAATAAAATTATATTCGCTGATGAAAGAATATATGATACGAATCTCAATCTCCCTAATTAAATTATTTCTAATTGCCAAAAAATAGAAAATCTTGAAAACATATGCAAAATTTTAATAAAGAAACTGCATGCTAACTGCTCTTTGTGTTTTCATTTTGTTATTTAACGTGTCAGTCATATTATAAATAAGATCCAAATAAAATCCTTTCAAAAAAATATTTTAAAAAAATGATAATATTGTTTAACATTTCTTTCTTTTTTCTCTTTCTTCTTTCAAAACTCACTACTAAATGGTTATTTTTCTCAACAAAGGGGATTAGAGCATTTTCACTTATTATTTGTGGAAGAGATTTTTTTCAGAAATAAGTTATTTTCTCATCCTAATACGAATATAAATGGTCAATAGGTGATAGGGAGATAGATTTCCAATTAGTATATTAATATTAAATATTTTAATGTTATATAAATTGAATAATTAATGGAAAATATTAAATTTAATATATTTATGTAGAAATATTTAAAAAATAAAAAAGGTACTGTGAACAAAATAAAGAGAAAAGCTTTTTTTCTTTTTGCATGTCTTGTTGTGTAATACAACGTAGTAATTATTTTTTCGAAATTTGAGTGGACTAAAACTAAATTAGTAGTACAATTTATTTGTATTGAAGATTTGACTCTCTCTCTCTTTAAATTCCAGTAATTATATATTGTGCAACCTCTACCAATTTTTGCAATTTAGGACTACCTTTTTTTTTTCTCTGTTATAAGCATTGTTTGGCTCTCATTTAGTACTGTCTCCTATAGATTCATTACTTTCTTGTCCTCTGTTTGTTAATTTTGCCTGTCATGTCAAAAGAGATTTCCTCATAAAATATCTTGTTTAAACCATTTTTTACGAAGTTCATATTATTATGATCTGCAGTGTTAAATCTACAATTGAGAGGTACAAGAAAGCATGTGCAGATTCATCAAATACTGGATCTGTTTCTGAAGCTAATGCCCAGGTACAATTTATCAGTACTAATTATGGAAAGCATCGTGTATATGTATTAGACTTTTAGGATTAGCCTCAAATCAAATAATTTTTTATGACAATGAGGTTATATTTTTATCTTTTTTTCTTATTTTAATTGTCTAATAACAATGAAAATTGTGAGAATGAAATTTTTCTACACCCAGCATCATATTTCTTTACTGAAGCTTCAGAGTGAAATGGTATCTTTGCTCTATTTAGTGTACTATTTCAGGTTCCAGTTCAACGGAAATTTTACTGCATATAAAATAATATGCAGATTATTCAAGAAAAACATAGAGATTATTCATACAAAAGTTTTTCAAGCAGTTATATGCTCATATGATTTTCTGAATTTTTATTTAATTATAAATGAAATACAAAAATCAAACAAGGCCATTGATTTTGGATTATTTTTTCAGTTCTATCAGCAACAAGCTGCCAAGCTGCGTGATCAAATTAGCAGCTTGCAGAATTCAATCAGGTAAGCTTCAATTCTTTTAATTTTAATCAATAGTTCTTTTTGTATTGTACAAACCCTAACTCCTTCTAGCTGGATCCATTCTTGACGGAGATTCCAAGCTTTTATTGCTAGATAATTCCCTTAGTGAATGTTCTTTAAAATGATATGTATGTATTTCAGGAATATGCTGGGTGAGTCTCTCGGAGGCATTAAACCCAACGAACTTAAGGGCTTGGAGAACAGGCTAGAGA
The DNA here is from genome assembly GCA_948099535.1 of Jatropha multifida. Taxonomy (NCBI): domain Eukaryota; kingdom Viridiplantae; phylum Streptophyta; class Magnoliopsida; order Malpighiales; family Euphorbiaceae; genus Jatropha; species Jatropha multifida. Next base: position 9,673 of record CANUEX010220828.1, on the reverse strand, counting down.
AAGGAATTAGTAGAATTCGGTCCAAAAAGGCATCTCTTTTAATCTCTTGCACTATTGATACTACTCTATAATATGCATCTTTGATTTCAAGAAATGTTTTCTTCATTAATTAATTTACTGCCACTAACATGTTTCCTCTATGCTTTCCCTCTGAAAATCTTTGCCTTGGAAAAATTCTACCAGAATGAGCTGTTGTTTGCAGAGATCGAGTACATGCAAAAAAGGGTATATTCCTTTCATTCTCAAATTTCTATTACTTCTTCATTGGATAATTCCTGGTATAACCCAAAGTTTTATGATGGTTGTTGAGATTATAAACAGAATCTTGATAGTGGATACTATAGTTTTTTATCTATTACTTTGACATATGGCCATGTATTATATTTTGCAATTCTTTGATTTAGGAATTTGTTTTGGTTTCTAAATGGAAATTTGAGTAAGAATCTAACATCATAAGTTTTCCGTATTTCCTTCTCTTTTCCTTTTGTTTTTTCTTAAACAACACAAATTAAGAGAACGATAAGCATAATGCATATTCTTGCTTCAAGGTTCATTCCCTTAAAAATATTTTGTCTGCATATATAAATTTCTTGAAAAATAAAAGTGTGTATATATATTCTTGCAGGAAATTGATTTGCACAATAATAACCAGCTTCTCCGAGCAAAGGTCTGCCTCTATCTCTCTATTTCCCATGGCTATTGCTTGTTTTATCTGGATCAAAAACCATGTATATGACCTGCAAAATGGTGCAGATTGCTGAGAATGAAAGGAAGCAACAGAACATGAATTTGATGCCAGGAGGAGGTAACTATGAGATAATTCAGTCTCAGCCATTTGACAATCGAAACTATTTTCAAGTCAATGCATTACAACCCACTAATCATTATCCACAACAAGATCCAATGGCCCTCCAGTTAGTGTGAGAATCTTCTCTTTATATATATAAACATATATACACGAACAATACTAATTAATGATTGACATCCTTTTAATTTTTTGATAGTTAATAGGCTTTGAGAGACAGCATCAACTTCTTGGCCTCTATTATTCTCTGTAGATCAACATCAGGTATTTCACCTTCTGAAAGCTGCAAGTATATATATATATATATATATAAATACCAAAAATTTCTTGCAGAAATCAAGTTTGCCTGAGAACTGGGTGTGCTAGAAATGTGCTATCCCCACCATGTGCTAGAAATGTGTAATCCAACTTAAGACTTTCAAGTGTTGTTGTAAGAGAGAGATTTCTTTTATGGATGTTTAAAACTACTATTCCATCATCACTAGCTTCCTTTACTCTATTATTTCTTATCTCTTCTGTGATATATTTTCTTCTTTTAATATGCTAATTTATTTTAGTCGTGGCTGTTAGATGGAGATGTAAATATGTATTTTAATTTAGTTTAGTTCATATATAGTTTTCTTATGACATCTTTATCCTTTTATGTCATGTTCTAGCACAAAAATAAAGTTCAAGGACAGCAACTTTCTGGTCAACAAATAAAATAATGAAGTACTAATCTGTAAAATTATCTTGAATATGTCCAAGTCCAACAATACTAGATAGGCTCTAGGCCATAAAATAATCGTCGTTTACTATCTATCCAACAAATATAATTAAATTGAGAGAAAATTAAAATTTTTTTATTATAATTAAATTATACATTTTTAATTATTAAATTAACAACTTGAAATTGCAAAACTTGGGATGAAATCGCTCCTACTCGCGTGCAAAATAAATAAAAAAAATTTAAAAAGATCTACCCTACATAATAAAGATCATAAGCTTCAAAGGATTTTCTTCAAAGATAGATAAGATATTCCAGCACCAATCTTGTTTGCAATCTCTGTAGGGTGAAATGAATCAAAGAACAAGTGCAAATTTCTATGCTCACATGGAACTCCATAAGGAACGCATTGGCCATACTCATTTACTTCACAACATCCACCTATCTTAAGCTCAAAACCTGACAAGACAAGAACAGAAATCAATAATTTAAAAATTATTTACAAATTTGACAATAAAAAGCAAGTAGCAATAGTTTTACCAGGAGAAGAAGGGTATTCTGACAAAATTCCATAGGTGTTCAAATAGATAAATTTTGCATCATTTAGATTGTCGTTTAGTTGATCTACAAGTGATTGAAGCTCGTTGTTAAAAAGATTTGCTGCCTGATTCATCGAGTCAACACATAAGGATCCATCTGTGTCGTGGGAAGCCGTGGCCCCTGGTGTGCACCCTATTGGACCTATTCCGGTCAAGGCCACCATTCTTGCTCCAGAATTATAAAGACTCTAAATAAAGAATTAAGCTTAAACATTGATTATACACGTTAATTAAGATTTAGAATGAAAATACAAAGGAAAAAAAAAATAGTAAAAGTCTGACCTGAATATGTTGAGAATAGTCTTGTATAAGAACTTGTGCATATTCAGCAGGAGTAAATTCGGTGCTTGTATTGTAAAACTGGGGCAAGAAATAGTTATTTATGTAATCATTACTACCGATTACAAATGAGTACAAGCACTTATTTAGGTGCTCAATTGCCGATTCTTGGCTTCCCAGGATTTCCACTATTTTTGAGATGGTAACTTGGTGGTTTTGTAGCTGTGTGGTCAAGTCAATATTGATGCCCTGCGATTTATACGAATTTTGATTTTTCAGTCTTAACAGCTAGCTTTCCAAGTATGGTGCTCTTGAGTTTATAATATGAGTAAAAAAGTTACCATTTTTTTGCCGGTTTCACTTCGAATTCCTGCTGAACCTGATGCATAGTTTACACCTTTGAGTATTTCTGAACCGTTAGCACTTAAAAAAGATGGAATGAAATTCTCAAAGCCCATGAGTTCACCTGTAATTGGAAATTATTCCGTAAATTAGTTGATACTTTAAAAAAATTGTATACGTTTGAACTCTAGTTAACGATAATATTGATTAATAAATATATTAAATAACTGGTCATCAATTTATTATAAAATTTTCAGATCATATTAAAAAAAAAAAAAAAAGGCTGAAAGACTTCACCAATAACGTCAGCCGCGGTCCGGCCATTGGTAAACCTTCCGGTTGGACCGTCTGGAAAGTCAATCCCGTATGGCGGATAATCAACTTTAGCTGCAGTGTCAAGATTATTATTATTGCCACTGTCTACCAAAGAGTCTCCAAAAATGAAATAACAAGGTACTTTTGGTTCTCCATGAACGCAATATTCTTTCAGGCTTGCAACCATAAACAGAAAAACGACCAACAGATGACATTTTCTCCGACAAGCCATCAAGAAAACAAAAATTAAATTGAAAACCGTAACTTGCTTGCAGAATCCTAAGAAAGAAGAAGAAGAAGAAGAAGAAGAAAGAGCTAACAGAAATGGCTGTTGCCTATGAAAAAATGGAATAGGGGTTATATGTATATATAACAAATCCAGTCGATGAAACTAACAGGAGAATCATATTAAAAACATTGATGACATTGTAGGTGAAATAAAATATGAAGAAGAGAATAATATATCATAAAATAATAAAAAGAAGAGGGGATGTCGGGCAATGCGAATATAAGATGATATCTCATAATTCTGTCAATAATTCTTCTTTATTATGCATGATAGCGTGTTGTTTTTATCCACAAATAAAATAATGCAGTCAAATTGTGCATCAGTGTTTGATTTTTATATTATGGGCTTGTTCATCAAAATTAATTATTTTAATAATTATTAATTATTTTAGTACTGTTCAATTAACTGTTTGAATAACTTTCATATAATCCTAAAAACTGAATGTCACGTGTTTAATTTTTTATAAAACGCTATGTTAATATCTAAAAATTAATTCAAAAGCAACGTTAATGAATACTATAAAATATGATATTTAATATTTTGACCGATCAAAACACTAAAAATTATTTTAAAAGATTAATTTTAACTTTAAAATAATATGCATATCTTCCATTCAAAAAAATAAAAGTAAAAATACTATGCAGATCTAGTGCACGTTTTCCCTATTTTCGAACATTTTTTCAAAAGCGAGCTATCATTCAAATTTTGTAATCCTTACCACATGGACCGTCGGTAATTGACCAAACCAAATTTAATAATTTGGCACGACAAAAACGATTAACCTTTTCTAATTAAAGCCGGAGCCACCCACTATCTCCAAAATCTCCAGTGGACCAAACAAGCAGAGTTGTTTTTTCTCCGGTGACTGGAAAGGGATAAGTTCAATTATTTAAAATTCTGTTATAAAAATTAAGGAGTCCAATACATTAAAATTTATAAAAAAAAATTAAAGAATCCACGTATTATTATATAATAAATGTTAATTAATTTAAAAGCTTATCTTGACTGGAAAGCGAGGAATATTCTAAATTAATTATTTAATTATATATTAATAGTGTCATATTGTTTTGGTAAAATTAAATAATCTTCAACTTCTAAGGTATTACATTCCGCATCCGCTTGCAACTGGACAACACCCAGAACTTGAATTCTAAAAATCTGCAAATTAACCCACTCGCAAAGATTAATTATGTAGTAATGTACTAATTAAAGAAGATAAAATGGCAAAGATAACGTACCAAGTACTGATGATGAATCTGCACCAATTGAATAGTCGTTTATGTACGTGAATCTGGCACCGGTAAGATTAGAATTGAGTTCTTCAACAACTGACTTCAATTTGCTATTGAAAAGCTGAGATGCTTCTTCCATGATTTCCAGACAATAAGGGCCGTTTGTTCCATATGTACTAATTGCATTTGGAGTACATCCTATTTGCTCCAACCCAAATAACGCAATTTTTTGAGCTCCGTAGTTATAAAGGGACGTCCATCAACAAATACACCAAAAGAAAAAAAATTATAGTTAGGATTGTAAATCAGCTAAGCCAAACTCTATTGAGCTCCAACTTGCTTATTTAACTAACCTTGAGTTGTTGTTTGTATTGTTGAATAAGAAGAGTAGTAAACTGTTGGAGAGTATATTCTTGGCTTGTATTGTAATATTGAGGCAAAAAGTAGTTATTAATATAATCATTGTTACCCATTCCAACAGAATATAAGCATTGACTCAAATACCAGTCAGTTGACCGTCGTGTTCCAAAAATCTTCACCAAACGCGACACAGTTATTGCATGATGTTCGAGATGCGTATCAAAGGGTATACGTTGTCTCTGCACCCACACAACTAATAAAATAAATATGCGAAACATATAATAAATGCAATAAGTATCTACTTATAGATATAAATAAAGATAAAATATTTATATCATCTTTTAAAATATTTATAATGAATTATATTTTAAAACGGAAAAAAAAACTTATATTTGAAAGGCAAAAAGAGTAATAATGCTTTACCAACTGCCATGCAGTTTCATTTTAAATTCCTGCAGAGCCAGACGCATAATTTACTTCAGAAAGCATCTCTAAGTCATATCAGCAGTCGCAAATGATGGAATATAATTCTCAAATTCCAAAAGTTCAGCTGTATAGTAATACCAAATGCTTAATTTAGCGAGTAAAATATGCATGCAAAGTTAAGTACTTTAAATTAGTAAAATTATATACTAATTAAGTAGAGTTTAGATGATAGATTACCGAAAACATCAACTGTAGTACGACCATTGGTGAAACTTCCAGTAGGGCCAAATGGAAAATCAATTCCATAAGGGGAATAATCGACTTTAGAAAGAGTATGAAGCAAACTATTAATTTTTTTATTAAAACAATGATATTTTTATTTGGAAAAAAAATAAAATGAAAATAATTTTTAAAAATTTATATTTTGATTGGTTTGATGACCGTGAATAATAAATTTTTGAAATTTTTTTTATATTTTATATTAACAGTAATAATTTAAAAATTTTGAATTCAGTTTTTGCAACCGGATTAGAGACGTAACCAACATTCTCTCTTTCTCCCTCTTTCTAACATTAAAATTTTCTTCCTTTCTCTCTATTAAAGAATAAAATCAAATATGTAGATGCGGGGAGGAGCTGATTTTTACCTCTTGTGATAGCCCCTCCTTATATTTTTAGTTTTATTGCAAATTTTATATTGTTTTGTTAAATAAATTATATATCTATCCATTTTCTTCAAGTTTACATTTCTATTTTGATTAAGATTTCTTATTAGATCATTGAACAATAATTTTTTTATTGTTTTTATCTATATCTGATCTCCCGGATAGAAATTATGTTCTTCCTGTAATAATTGTATTGATTCGAAGTATTTTAATGAAATCCTAATATTATCTTAAAAAAGATTTTGAATACAACTTGGGAATACATTTCAGTTACGAATGATTCATATATGTCATATTAGTAATTGTACTCTAAAACTAAAAAATGTGCCAGAAATAAATAATTCGTGACATAAATAAAAAGAGAGACAAACTCAGAAAATTTGCATTTCCTATGAGAATCTTGTTATTGCTAATTAATACATTAACGCAACAAAAAGATTAAGTGATGAAATTTTGATCACAAAATTTATAGAATTACAAAAGTTAAAAATTTGGATGTTTTCCTAAACAATTTATTTAAATAGAATTTTCTTTTTTGCTTCTAAACCTTTGCACTTGAAAGTTTCAGCATAGCTAATTGACGAACATCAGTTGGATAACAATCAGTTGGGTCAAAAGCTGTGTAAGTTCTTGAAGCAGTCAATATGTTTGTGACTTCAGTTGGATGGAAATGATCCCAAAATACAAATTCTTTTCTATTAAGACAAGGTTCTTCGTTTGGATTGCACTGACCATCTTCTCTTACTTTACAACACCCTGATGTGAAATCCTTGAAACCTGTATAAAAAAAAGAAATTAGATATCCTTGAATTGGGATGCTTCGTGCACCGGATCATAAAAATATGTTCAACTATGTTTACCAATTTTAAAAGGATCGCCATTTCCTATGGAAGTGTTATTTAGAAATATGAATTTGGCATCAGGAAGTTCTTTATTGAGTCTGTCCACCATATCTACAATCTCCAAGTTGAAAAGACGACTTCCTTCGTTCATCTCTTCTGCACAAACTTTGCCATCTCCGAATGTAATGATTCCATATGGGATGCACCCTATTTTTCCCAATCCTGACAACATAAATTTTCTTGCTCCCAAACCGTACAAGGCCTATATACACACACATACATCACACACACACACACAAAAAAAAAATGAACATAAGAATCAATAATAATGGGGAAAGAAAATGTGAAAATAACCTTTAATTGGGTATAATATTCGCCACTAAGAAGTTTAGCATATTCTTGAAGGTTGTGGTGTTGGCTTGTTGGATATATAGCAGGCTTGAAATAGTTGTTTATAAAATCATTATTTCCCATTCCAACTGAAAATAAGCACTGTTTTAATTGGTTTGAAGCTGCCTCTTTACTCCCCAATATTGCAGCAATCCTAGAGACCGTTGACTCGTGATTTTTTATTTGCTGGGTCAAGTGCACATTCGGACCCTGCAAGAAAGTTTTCCATTTTAATTCTGCCTCTCTGTCTATATACATATATATGCACATCAATTGTTACCAAATGAGTTCCAGTTTCCTCGCGAATCCCTGCTGATCCTGATGCATAATTTACGCCTTTAAGGATGATGTCACCTGAAGCAGTTCTAAAAGGTGGAATGTGGTGATCAAATCCTAGATGTTCAGCTGCCATTATATCAAATTACCTATTAGCATTGTGTTTATTAAAGTTCGAATCAAATAATATAAAGTGAAAGAAGAAGAAGAAGAAGAAGAAGAAGAAGATGAAGAAGAAGATTTATACCTACAACATCCATAATGGTTTTGCCATTAGTAAATCTTCCGGTAGGCCCACCGGGGTAATCAATCCCATAGGGTTTGTAATTTGCTCTAGCAGCAGTCTGAAGGTCGTTATTATTGCCACTATCTGATAAAGAGTCGCCGAAAATGAAAAAACATGGCACTTGTGGTTGTGGTTGTGGTTGTGGTTGTCCTTCGACAATCCAATCTAGGTTGCATGAGAACACCAAAAGAAAGATCACAACCCTCCATTTTTTTATTTCAGGTATCATCTTCAAGAGAGTGAAAAATTAAAAACAAAGAGAGAAATGTCAGAGAAGCAGCTAGCTGGGTATGAAGTAGAAGTTTGGCCTTTAGAGTAGGCACTGGAATTTGGTTTCTCTTGGCTATCCTTAAACGGTGGTTTTGTCAGTAGAATAACCTAATTATAGGATTATTTGGTTTAATAATTTTTCTACCAGAACAAGGTCAAAAGGAAATTTTTTGGATGCCATGATGGCTTCTTCTACTGCATATAACATTTAGGGAAATGATAAAGGAAATTTGTAAAAAAAAAAAACCAAAGAGTATAAAAAATATTATAAACATATTTTATAATATTATTAATCGAGACCATTTAATTAATTTTTAAAAGTATAAATCCTAATTTTCACATAAAATATTTATTTATCAATGTGTGCGATTTTAATAACATGCGAGTTTAGAGTATTTTTACATTCTATACTAATCATTCAATTTATAATTTTTTTTAATATGTCTTTCTTAGAATAGAATGAAATTAGCAAGGAAATAAGTTGATAATACTCCTTAAAAAATAATTTATCATACTAAATATTCAACGACATTATATCTTTGAAAAAATAAAATTTTTTATTATGAAAATTAAAGTTGCAAATTATGTTTTTCCATGGTTTCTCATTCTATAATTGAAAATTTATATTAAAATTGAAATCTCTAAAATTGAAAATCTATCTATATATATATATATATAATCCTGAAGCAAAAAAATTAAAAAGCTAACGTGAAACTCATTGCTTTTTATCTTTTTTTTTTATAAATTTTCTACATTTTATTTTTATATTTATATACATCTATATCTAAAATTTAAAATTTTGAATAATTAAAACTTTAAAATTTTTGAATTATTGATTTTAAAACTTTAAAGTTTTGAAGTTTTGAATTTAGAACTTTAAAAACTTTTGAATTTTTAAATTTAGAAACTTAAAAACTTTTAAATTTTTTTTCTTATCAATATACCTATATAATACCCTGAAATTTTTATTTCGAAACATTCCCATTTAAATTTAAATTGTAAATTATTAACCAATAATATTACGCCACGTAATATTATGAGAATCGAAAATCATTTTTGGTTCGCCCGAAAATTTATTGAATAACCGTTAATCGAATAAAATCGGACCAATATTTTTTTTAATTGGACCGAATTAATTTAAATTAGACCCGAATCGGATATTTTTGAAAAACACTATTCGTCACTATTCTTTTCTCCCCGGCAACTTACCTTGGACGGTTTGTTTTTATTTAATAATTAAAAAACTTTATAATATTTTATTATTATTTTAATTATTATTATTTTATTTTTATTTTTATTTTTATTTTTTTTTTATTTTCTTTCTTCTTTAAATCTGCACCTTCTTCTTCCTTGAGCTGCAACGCTAGCCTCTCCCTGCACCAGTCACTGCCTCCATCGCAGCACCACCTCCTTCTTCTTCTTCTTCTTCTTCTTCTCTGTCCCTGCGTCTGTCCCTCTGTTGCAGCAGCGCCACTTCCTCCAGCAGAGCAGAGCAACAGCAACAGCAGCTCCTCCGCCTCTCTCTGCGCCACCACGAGCCTCAGCCAGCTCCTCCTCCGCACCTGCAGCGTCGCGCCATCAAGCAGCCTTCC